>SNQJ01S0187500.1:0-18460 GCA_010110895.2 Picea sitchensis | reverse complement strand
AGCTGTATGCTCCTTGTCTCAATAGCTCAAAACTCAACAACATTTCCTTCAACTATTTATAAAACGTGTTGTTTCCATTCTTAAGATATCGCTTGATACCCCGATCTAGCTCCAATGTAATATGAAAACAAATAAAAAAGCATGAAAATCCCTACGTTCCGTGTCTAGATAGCTCAAGATTCAACAATATTTACGTTTTTTTCCAAAAAGACGTGAAAAATTTATAGAATGAAAGTAGGCTAAAGTGAAGACCTCAATATGAAGAACCCCACCACCAAGATTGCTGTTGTTACTTGTGGTAAAATCCATCCAAGCCTCATTCTTGTAGAAACATGCTCCTTTCCACTCTACTGAATTATTGACGCCAGGTGCTCCGACGACCAGAGGCAGCAAATCGACGTCGTTGTGTATGGAATCGAGCAGAGGCCAAGCGACCTGCTGAGGTAGAGCTGGAAATATATCTTTTGTCCTAAACAACACCTTTAACATGTCCATGAATGCGATGCCATACAAAATTAGCAACAAAGACACCGTGATTCACAAAGAGTGAGACATTGTTCACCTGTGATTCAATCAATTGCATGTGAAGTTCAATCTACAGATTGCGCAAGAGATCCCTTTCAATTTCTGCCCAGTTCCAGCGCCCGAATCGATCCGGCCATCCACCACAGCGCTAGGTTCCATGTGGTTTGTGAAAGGAAATTCAAGACTATTCCGCCCTCGGCCGAGGGAGATGCCAACTACATCTCCTTTCTCTTACCACTCAGCCTCCTAAAATAGAAGCAGGAATAAGAAGTTCTGAGTCGCTGATAGGGATCCTCAAATAAAAAACAAAAAGAACCCAGAGAAGAATTCAGTTGAACCACACTCACCTTCCTCCAGCCAGGCTCAAGTTGTGAACATAAAGTCCTTACAATGATATGGGAGAACTAGACAAGGGAGTTCACCTGCCATACATAATTACGAGCACAATGCACCAGTGAACACGAGTCCACGAAGAGGAGTCCTCGACAGGGATGAGCACCTCGAGGGGGGGAACTTCGGCCTCATGCGAGGACCCACGATGTCGCTTTCATATGTATAGTATTTCACGAGTAACTTTTATTTTATTTTTATTTTAATTGTAATAAATTAATTGTTTCCGAATTTTTAATTTTAATTATAATTATTTTAAAATAAGGTTTCAAAAATTATTTATTTTAGTTTTAAATTTTTTTTTTTTTTTTTTTTTTTTTTTTTTTTTTTTTTTTTTTTTTTTTTTTTTTAAATTTAAAATTTAATTTAATTCTACCAATTTAAATTAATTGCTTTGAATTTTTGTTTATTGAGTAAAACCATTTTTGTATTTTTTTTCACTCAAATTAAAGGGTTTTGAACCTACAACCCCCACCAAGTGAAGCACCTTGAGAAGAGAAATAACACCAACGCGCCACACTTATCACTTTTACAAATAAATTCGTATATAAATAGTTTAATTGTCAATAGTAGCAAATTACTATCCTGAAGAATAATCTGCGATTATACAAGTGTTAGGCTCATGAGACCTTACAAAAAACTCATTGAGCCAAGCATCAAGTCCCTCCACTCCATTACACCAGTCAAAGTCAAATCTTTTGTGGCAGTTGGACCGACAACGCAAACACTACGTGCCAAGGGAAAATCTCTCGAGTCAAGCATTGGAGGATATTTAGTTATAAGCAAAATGTTAAAAGGGCTTAGAATAGGACAAGCGGGAAGGAGGTTACATATGCACTAGGAGAGTAAGCATAGGAAGTGGTAACATGGCACAAGGCCACGAAGCCAGGGCAAGGGAACCAATAGTTTGTTTTCATAGGGGCGAATAACCAAGATTGGATGCTTAATTGTAACCCTAACTCCAGCCAACTCTGGCGGGAGTAATGTCCGCTACGTAAAAGTAAAGAAAACTTATCCCTAACCTTGTTTCTAGTTTGAGGAGCACCAATTTGAAACATCCTCTAACTCACCCTGACAACTTTGGCATGATGTGAAATAAAGCATGATGGTCGACTCGAGGAATCAGCAAGGAGCATCACGCTAGCACCGCCAACACCGCCAACGGCCACCACCACCATCACCCAAATCCAGCCTTATATCGCTACTTCATTGGAAGCCATACACGAGACTTTAAAGGGGCGAAAACCGGAAGGGACTGAAGTGGAACCCCACCATCTAGAACAGGTAATCCGCTGGCTCTCTGCTAAGGATCTGTGGGGATGACCTCCACCCTAAGACATCACGCGAGAATTACAAAAGATCAAACTTTCGGAGTTTGCCTGGGGTCGTGCCAGTGAACACGCTGAAGCATGGTTGGAAGGCATGACAAGGTGTTTTGCCTTTAAGGGACTATGCATCTAACTCAAAGGAAGATCAATTTTTCGCTTAAGAGATGCCTTTGAACCGGTGGGAAACTCGTTAAAACTGCACCTTACCCCCGACATAGTATCTTGGGAAATTTCGAGGAGAGGTTCTCAAGAAAAATATCTACTTCAGCTTACTTCACGAGGAGAAATAGGTAGGGGCATTTAATGCCTTAGTACATGGAAACAGAGTTGTAGAAGAATATGATATCAGATTTATGGAACTCGTCAAATATGTATCGTATATGGACAATGACCAACGGCGTGGAGATCACTTCATCTATGATCAAACCCCAATATAAGAGCTTAAGGGAAAAGGATGTGGAAACCGCCTTCTATAGCAAAAGCAGTTGGAAAATGCGTGCTATGAGGAGGAACACATGAACTTAACCGGGGTACAAGACCGACATTTATGCATCATCCTGGATTCATGGGGAATGTCCTAGGGGCCTTCCCCTAGGACATTTTCTAGGGGGAGGGGCTCAAGGCCACCACCATATGGTAACATAGTCACGCTTCTGGCGATAGTAGTCGCATGGATTTTCAATGGCAGCTGGCGCAACATCCGCCTTATCGCCAATCCATCGCATTGCGTCCACAACCATCTCAGGAACAACGAAAGTAGGGCAGGGGTCCTAGGGGAAGGAACTCATTTCAAAGACAAATACATAACACGGTGTTCCATCTCATGTTACCCTCGCTGGGGTGCCAAGGACCCCATTACCGCGGATCACTTCAGAAGTTACAATCGTGTTTCTCAGGTATAGAAAAGGAAAGGCAATCATGGGGAGAGACTGCTAGCAGCCACTAGATTTACGCAGTAGTTAATAATCGCTGTCAAAGACATCAATCCACGATGGTGGAGTCATCATATGCTAAATCATACCAATGTTAAGATTTTGTTTAATTCCGTGCCATTTATAAGCTCTCACCACCTTCTCCATTAGAAAGAGTGGGTTGGCATCCCATTTAGCACGATGACTTTTAAACAAGTCGAGATGGCTTCTCGGGAAATAGGCAAGAGGGACCTAGTGTTGATAATTTTATAGTAGACCCGGGAGTGTGTAATACCAGGTTGAAAATATCGCCACTACCTTTAAATGGCGTGACCTAATCATTGGAATGGATTGGTTAGGTAGCTCATCGAAGCTTTGTAGATTCTTTTTTCAAAGAGGGTGCTCTTGTGTCGACGATGAAGGAAGCACCCTCAAAGAGATCCGTGGTACACAAAGAAAGTGTCATTACGCTTTATATCAACTATGAATATTAGGTGACTTTGAGGCAAGGGTGTTGATTGTATGTAATGGAAGCAAGTGGAATGAAAGGAAGGGACCCTCTAATAATCAATACCTTATGATTTTCAGAATTTTAGGATGTTTTTTCGAATCCATACCATGAGCCACTCGAGAGGGAGCTTGATTTTACTATTGAGCTAAAACTTGGTGTAGAACCAATCTCCAAGACTCTATCGCGATGACAAAGATCGAAACTTTGTGAATTAAAAATGCAATTGAAAGAGTTACAGGACTTAGGCCTAATAAGGCCCAGTGTCTCACCTTTGGGGCGACCGGGTACTCTTTGTAAAGAAGAAGGATGGATCTCACGATCGGTAGTATAGACTATAGGGATTTGAACCATGCTATAGTGAAAATAGGCAACTGGCGTCGCGAATAGATGACCTCTTCCATCAAATTAAAGGAGACGTATTCTCAAAGATTGATTTGCGACCGCATCATCGCTAAGAATTAAGGAAGTTGATCCAAAAAAATTGTTTTTTCACTCTTTTGTTTTGGCCATCACTTTGAAGTTTGTTGTAGTACCTTTCGATTGACCAATGCACTAACGGTATTCATGAGCCTCATGAACTCAGTATTCGAAGTATTTAAACCATTTTGTACAAGTCTTCTAATAACATCCCTCATCTATTCCAAGAATGAAGAGAATATGAGGAACACCTACGAGAAGTGTTGTCCTACCTTAGAGAAATTCAAACGAAAAGGGAATATTTTGAAGTGTTCCTTCTTCCAAAAGAGATCCACTATGCCATACTACTCGCTAAGGAATCTTTGTGGGACCAGAAAGGTAGAGGCTATTTTCATGGAATGGCTACAAAAATGCCCATGAGGTGAGAAGCTTCATGGGGCTAGAAGTAGGTTATTACCGGAGACTTGTGGAAGGATTCTCAAAAATAGCTAAACCCATCACCACCTTTCGTCGGGCAATATGTATGAATGGATAGAAGAATGTTATAGTGCATTCATCGGGCTTAAGAGGTTACTAACTAGTGCCCCAATTCTATGAGTGCCGGATAAGGAAAAGGACTTCACAACCACACCTGATTCTTTGGAAGCAAGGGTTAGCCTGTTAATTCAAGATGGAGGTGTGATAGCTTGTGTGTCAAGGAAGTTGAAGAAACATGAGGTTACACGCGACTCCATGATTTAGAGTTGGAAGTTAAATTCTAGCTCTAAAACTTTGGAGGCACTTATCTAGGGTGAACTTTGAGCTCAAAATGGACCATCAAAGTTTAAACATATCTTCACTCAAAGATCCAAATTCCGTGCCACAAGCTTATGGAGTGAGTTTATGAGTGTGCAATGATTTTGCATTTCAGACATCAAGGAAAGGAAAAATGTGGTTGCAAGTATTGTCTGTGTAGGGAGACCACGATATCTCTTGGTAAACCTTAAAGGTCAACTGAGGGAACATGTGTTGACACAACTCCAACAAGACAGCTTGGTATTTAAAGTTTACTTCAAAACTCCATAGCGGAGGTGCTAGATCCAAGGCACGGGATATAGTTTGGAAACAGATGGACTATTAAGATATCAAGGGGAAGGATACATCCCGATGGGGATATTCAAGCATCATACTAAAGGGGAAGCCCGCATAGAGCACGCTATTGTGTGGATCCAGGTTTGAGGAAGATTTACGGAGATATGAGGAAGCTCTTCTTTGGTGGGCATGGTTAACATGTAGTCCATTTTGTCGCTAAATTCCTAGAGTGTCAACAAGGGAAAGCCGACCACCATCACTTAACAGGCCTCCTACAACCACATGATGTTCCTAAGGTTCAAGTGGGAATTCATCTCTATGTATTTTGTCTTCGGTTTCACAACCCATAGACACAATGTCATTCTTCCTCGATAGTGGATAAGTTAACCAAGAGTGCTCATTTTATTCGTTAGAGACACTTCACGATGTCACCACGTGGCACTGTGTTTTTAAGTGAGGTCATATGTTTGCATGCGATACCTAAGAAGATTATTTCATATAGGGACTCCATATTCACTTCTAGGCTTTGGACAAGTTTACAATCAACACTAGGGACTCAGTTGAACTTAAACAAAACTTATCATCCTGAAACAAATAGGAAAAATGGTGAGAGTAAATCAATTCATGAAGACATGTTAGGATGTAATGATCCCAAGCAAAATTCTTTCTTGGAATCAATAACTACTACTACTTTGTTGAGTTATTAAGTGAATACAATATTCATCAACACATGGAGATCACAATATATTCAAGATGTAGAAGCACAAGCAAATATCCGACCTTTTATTATGAGCAATGTAAGATCACAATAGATGGTCGGCCTTAGCATAAACCTCAGATGGTCGCATAAGAAATAGATATGAGCTGCTAAAAATGCTCCCTCAAGCACACAAAATAATGCCTCCAAAGGTTGAATAAGAAATGAAGATCAATACAAGCAGATCCAAATGCCAAACTCTCCAATTGAAGAATGCCACACTCCAATAGAAGGTTGAAACCTCAATAAGTTGGCCCCGCCTCCAAAAGTGTCCAATCACCCTAAGAAATATGCCAATTGATAGATCGGTGATGGTAAGAATAACCTGTGTGCCTCAATCTCCAAGATCCTCCCACCAGATATGAATTTCCCACTGGATGGGGTGCCCCACTAGGTGACTAAAACCCTAGATGGTTCGACACCCCTACGAAGGAGGCCTACAAATGCTTTGAACTCTCCAAGAATATAGATCGCTGATGGTAAGAATAACCTGTGCCCGGACCTCCAAGATCCCTCTCAATCTCCTCAGATCCTAATTTCCCAATCAATGGGCCCCACTAGATGACCAAACCCTAGCTGGTTTGGCCCTCGTGAAGGAGGGCCTCCAAATGTTATGAAACTCTCCAAGAATATAGATCGCACTATGAGAACCCCGTGGGAGAAATTCCAGGCCCAGATCTCAAGCAGATCTATCTAGACCTGAGTTTTACTAAATTACAGGACGCCCCCTATGGCTCCAAGACATCCCAATATGTAAACAAATGTAGAATGATGATAACCCTCCGTAAAATCCCTCAAACTGATGGTATTCCACCTCCTTCTCAAGAACTAGATGGAGATGGTCATATCAGAATGGTGTGGAGATTCCTTAACCTTGAGACCAAGCCGGAACAAGGTGAGTGGATATTTCACCAATCGAAGTTGTTTGCCAAGGGTTTGTACAACAAACCCCAAAACCCACTGCCTCAAGAGCAGTAGAAAATGTTAATCCAAAACCAAAATGAATAATAGGTACACCCCAAAATTTCTTACTTATATTTCTCCTTCTAATTCTCTGTTGAGTTAGGGTTAACTCCTGTATAATCTTCTATTCTTCTGCTGAGTTATCTTTTTACTCCTTTATCCCTTTCCTTCTTAAGTCAACTTAAAAATATAACTTTTAACTTCTTGACTTTTCCCACCCCCACTAGGTCATAGTATAACACTGAAGGGGGGAAAGTCAAGAAGTCTCCTCATCACCTCTCTAAGGGGTGGGGAACATTATTAGCCTTCCCTTGAAATTGCTTGTCCTCAAGCAATTCCAAACCCGCTTCTAACCACTTGATCCTCGCCTCCCAAGTGGCATCCTCAATGGGTAAATCCTTCCACTTTATCAGATACTCCTTGATGTCAGCCATAGCCTCTTCTCTCTGACATCTAACACCTTCTATGGAATCAAAACAAGATGTCCCTCCTCATCGATGGGAGGGAAATTCCTCAATAGGCTTGACGTGTTGTCCGAGGGATTTTTAAGGCACGATACATGGAAAACATTGTGGATTTTGCTACTCCCTCAAGTGGAAGCCCATCTCATAAGCTATTGCCCCTATCATCTTGTTGACTCCGGTCCAAAGAAACGGTTGCAATTACTCCACCGCCTTTTAATCGAGGCCTGCCTATATGGTTGCAAACTCAATAGACTAAATCGCCAACCTCAAAGGTACCATCAACTCTGTGCTTGTCTTCTTGGACCTTTGTTGGTTTTGTGCCCTTTGTAAATGATCCCTCAATTCCCTAAGAATTACCTTGATATGTTGTGTCCAACTCGCACTAATGCATTCCCGGCCGCCACCAAATGAAATTCCACAAATGATAAAGGATCATAGCTATATAAATATCTAAAGGGCGGCCATGCCAATGGACATATGTTGGGTGGTGCTTGTAGCAATATTCTCCCAAATGTAACCATCTAACCCATGCCTTTGTTGTCCCCTGCCACATAGTTCCTCAGGTACCTTTCCACCCATTTATTGACTATTATGTCAGTCCTGGACGGCCCCATCTGAGGGTGATATCTAGTACTAGGAGTCAATGTCAAGTACCCACTCAATATGAAAACTCCCTACCAAAACGTATCTTATGAATCATGCCCCACATCATGATGGTTTTGTGTAGGCCAGGTTCCAACACCTCTCTCTCAAAAATAATTCGCCAATTGTGGCCGTGACCAAGTCTCAGGCCATGGTGCGTGCAAACTTCATCAACCTGTCTACCACCACGAAAATGCAATCTTTCCCCTGCGGTTTCCTCAAGTAAACCCAAAGGATGAAATCCATGGATATATAATTTCCCACTTGTGCTCGGGAATATGTAGGGGCTGCAATAATCTTGTAGGGTGTGTGCTCACCCTTATTTTCTTGGCATGTAGTGTATCTTTGACATGCTTCATCACATCTTCCTTTGAGAGGCCTTCCATGCAAACCTCTCTCTCACCTCGTGATGTACATCTTATTGATGCCCCGATGCCCCACATCGGGTGAGTTATGACATGCATGTAGATCTTAGCTTTTGGAGCTGATCAAGAAACTAAAAAGATTCAACCTTTGTAATAGATGAGGTGCTTTATGACCCTGAAGTTGTCATCTTGTATTTCCCCATCCATTAGTTGACAAGTGAACTGATCCTTTTCATATTCCACTATCAAGTGTTCCTTCCAAATGACTGACATACCGGACATGGAAAAATGGATGGCCTTTTGGATAACGCATCTAACGTATTGTTATTCCCTTTGGACTTAATCTAATGTCAAAGTCAGAGGTTTTGTATTTTTCTTGACCCATTTTGTTGTCTTTCATTCAAATCCTTCGCTCCAATAGATATTTAAGACCTTTATGGTCTGATTTGACCACAAACCTTTCTACCTACCAATTTTTTCCTGAATTTGGCTAGTGCATGATGATAGCCAACATTTGTTTGTCAGTAAATGTTGTAAAGTAGTTCAAGACCCCCAGCTTTCTGAATTTCATAGGCAATGGGGTTCCTATTCTGCATCAAAATGGCCCCTATACCTTCCCCCAGGCATCACACTCCAAAGTGAAACGTATGCTGAAATCAGGAAGAGCTAGAACTCAAGTGTTCTCGCTGAGACTTTCTATTTTCCATCGCGGACTTGGGCCTCATCATTCCATTTGAAGGGACCCTTTTTGTTCAGGCTTCTACTAAGGGTGTACGCTGATAAAACCCTTGACAAATTTCCTATAGCTGTGCATAGGCCTAGGAATCCCCGCAATTCTGTGAGTGTTTTCAGTAGGCCATCTTTAATATTTTCTTTCCTGTAAAATTGTGACACTTTTTTCCCTAAGTGATGTGTCCCTAAGTAAAGAACTTCTGTCATTCCAAGCTCGCACTTGGATTCCTTGGCGGATAGTGACTATTCTTCCATGATTGGGATGTGATTTGTCCACATGTCGGCAGCCCCTCCTGTCTACTATAAATGAGCAAGTCATCAAAGAATACCAACAAGTGTTTCAAATGCTTGTTGAACACATGGTTCATGAAAGACTTAAATGTGGCTGGTGACAGCTAACCCAAAGGTCATCACCAAAAACTCAGAATGGCCGTAGTGGCACCTAAAGGTTGTTTTTTGAGATGTCCTCTTCCCTCATCTTTATTTGATGGTAGCCTGAGTGAGCAAGATCATTTTTTGTGAAATATATAGCTCCATCCAGCTCATCAATCAACTCATGAATACTGGGTATGGGATAATTGCTTGATCATATTTTATTCAAAGCCCGTAAGTCAATGTACATTCTCATCATTCCATCCTTTCTTCACCAAGACATCAATTTAAGCAAATGGGCTTGAACTTGGTCTATCGTGTCCTATGTCTAGAAGCTCCTTGATGGCCTCTATCTCTCATATTTATACTTTGGGATGCCTATAGGGTGTGGTGGATCTATGTGCTTAGCCACTCATTTCTATCTCAATGATGTTCAAAACCCCTGTCTGGTGGCACCCCTGAGGAATCGGCCCAAATACTTTCGGGTGCTTGTCAAGGATTCTTTTTGATCTCTAGTGTGTAATGGACCTTTCCCTTCTCATCCACTGTTGAGACCTTTACATTCAATAGATATACAATTTCTTCCTTTCTCAAGATGGATTCCATCCTCTTGGTCGCGACCACTCTAGCAGAGTTACCTATCATGCCTCTGAGCACAACCTTTATTCCTCCTTCCTCCACAAAGGACATTTCCATGGTCTTGTAATTTGTGGTAATGGGTCCCAGTGCCGTAGCCACTGCACTCTAGGATGATGTTGGTATCGGGAAGATCCACTTCATACAATATCCCTAACTAACGATGCCTCCCAAGGTATGTATCATCTATTATGTATGTGTATCTATTACAAAGTGTTAGTACCTCTATAGAATCAAGCATAGTACTACCACCTAGTACTCCACTTTGAATCCTTCAAACTCCACTGTGAGTTGGTGCCTCTCTAATGCTGCATCGTAATGAAATTGTGGGAAGCTCCCATCAATTAGAACCGAGCACTCTATGTCCTTGTAAGACCCTCTCATCCTCAAGGTGTTGAACTCGGGTACCCCAATCGATAGATGCCAATGTAGCTCTCTCCTATGCTACACATGCAAAGATCCACGGAATCCATCCCACAAGTGTATGGTCCATGGCCAAGTTCATTACATAGAGGTGACATCATCCTCTTCATTGTCTGATGTGACCTCAATGTAATGTACATGTCCTCCTCCCATGCACTTGTGAGATATTCCATGGCTCTTGCATGTGAAGTATAGTTGCTTCCTCCTCGCCCCTCCTCTAGTGTTAAGTCATCTATTCTACCACGTGCCCTGCTTGTCATAACCTCCTTTAGGGTCACGCCCCTCCCCGGTTACAGATGCCTTTGATCTCTTCGACCATTGTTGAGAGGTGGTCTGCGTATGAATTTTGGTTTAGAAGCTAGACCCAAATCCCTCGTCTTCCAAAATGGATTCCTGTAGGTCGGTAGGCTTGAAGGCCTTAACCCAACCTTCAAAGGTTCCATCAGCCTTCTCAGAAGATCATCATGAGCCCTCGGTTGGGGACATACTTTGCACTATTACTGCCAACCTCTAAAACTCATCAATGTATGCCTCACTGTACTTATTTTCTTGAGATGGGTGAGCTCTCAGAGGTGTAACTCAGGATCTCCTAGAGAAAATCTATCAATGAGCCTCTGAAAGGAATTCCCTGGATAGGATACAATCTAGTTGTGGCCGAGTGTGGTGAGCTCCATGGTACCACTAGTCATGGGCCCTACCATCTAAGGCCATAGTGGCAAACTTGATGGCCTACATATCTCTCATGGGGTTAAGCCGCAAGTAAGTATCCAACTTCTACACCCAACTTGTGCTGTCATCTTAGTCAGTAACATCAAGGTATGGAATCTCTATCTTACCTGCCCTTTGATCAAACTCAAATTTTCCCTTGTGGTTCGTCCTAGGATGGTTTTTAAACCTAAGTTGACAATACTGATCTAGGGTTGTCTTGCCTTTAACTTTCATATCCAAGCTATAGTATCCCCTGGTACTCCTAGCTAATTGCTCCACAAAATCTTAAACCTGCTCCTAACAGCTCTTGCTCATCTAAGTGAATATGGGCATACATGGTCTTCGGGGTTAGCTCTCACATCTTGAGTGTTAAGCCTTAATGCTCATCGATGAACACTGCACATATGGCCTATGATTGGTCCTAATACCCATCTTCCCATGGAATGTGCCACCTCCAAGACTCTCTTCGGATCCTGGTGCTTTCTCAAGGTTATATCTGGCTTCTCATGGGTTCCACCAGACCCTCAAGCTTCCTTATTCCCATATGTATCATGATCTTTTCCTCGATTGGTTACTTGCATCATAAGGTCAATTATCCTAGTTTGGTTCTCGCTCATTTTCTGTAGATTCTCACTAACCTTCAAGGTTCTTTTCATAGATTTCGTCTTGTCCCCTTCTGTTGGTTTCTTCATACACATCCAACCGCTGCACTAATGTGCTTTCTATGCGGTTCATGTTTGATGGAACTTACCAAATTCAGCTAATAATATAGCCAAGCCCTGAGGGTAATGGTCATCTCCTAACCCTTCCATCTCTACCGCTTCAATGTTGTTTCTCCTCCCTCCCTCCCTCCTCCTCCTCCTCCTCCTCCTCCTCCCTGACCCATAACAATTCCCCTTTGTACTGGGTAGGCACCTATCTCTCCATAGGTTTGGAGGATCGTGGCTCTGATACCACTCACGATCCCAAGCCAAATTATTTCTTGGAATCACTAACTAATTTACTACTTTGTTGAGTTTGTCACAGACCCATCTAGACCACACACGTGAAGCACATGATCCGACTTTTTATTATGAGCATAAATGTAAGATCGACAATAGATGCATCGATTCCGGTATAAACCCCGAAGGGTCGCATACAATAGATATGAGTTGTTACAAAATGTTCCCGACAATACAAAAATAATAATGCCTCCAAAGAATAAGAAACAGCACAAGCATATCTGAATGCCAAAAATCTCCAGCTGAAGAATGCCATGCTCCAATAGGCTGAAACCCCACAATCCCCACCCTGCTGCCCAAAGTGTCCAATAACCCTAAGAAATATGCCAATTGATATATTAGGTGATGGTAAGAATAACCTGTGTGCCCTCAATCTCCAAGATCCCTCAATCCTCAGAGATCTGAATTTCCCATTGATTGGGGTGCCCCACTAGATGACAAAACCCTAGATGTATTTGGCCATGATGAAGGAGGCCTCCAAATGATCCTGCTACCTCTCAATAATATAGATCGGTCGATGGTAAGAACAACCCAGGTTCTCTAATCTCCAAGATCCCTCTCTCAATCTCCTCAGATTTGAATTTCCAATCAATGGGGTGCCTCCACTGATGATTGAAACCTAGTTGGTTTGAGGCACTGAAGGAGGTCTCCAAATGATGAGCTCTCCAAGAATATAGATCGGGCTAAGAGAACCTGTGGGAGAAGTTTTGGACTCATATCTCATGCAGATCTCCCTAGATATGAGTTTTATTGAATTACAAGACGCACCTCTTATGGCTCCAAGACGTCCCAATCAAGTAATAAATGTAGAATGATGATAACCCTCCAGAAAATCAATCAAACTGATGGTCCCACCCCTTCAAGCACTAGATAGAGATGTAATGAGACTAGAATGGTGTGGAGGAGTCTTCATCCCTGAGACCAAGCTACTGAACAAGGTGTGGATATTTCACCACTAAGTTACTCACAAGGGTTTGTACAACAAACCCCAAATTGAATGCCTCAAGAGTAATAGAAAATGCTAATCCAAACCATAATGAATAATAGGTGCACCTCAGCCTCCACTTATACTCTCCTTCTAATTCTCTGTTGAGTTAGGTTAACTCCTGTGGGTAATCTTTCATTTTGTTGAGTTATGTTTTACTACTTTATCCTTTTCCTTTCTTAGTCAACTTAAAAATATAACTTTAACTTATTGACTTTTCTGCTCCTCAATGAGAGACTATGACCTAGTGGGGTGCCTAGGCCATTGAGTCTCCTCATCACCTCTAAGAGGTGGGGACATTACATAGATGTATGTAATGATAATCAAACCCAGTGGGATAAATACCTACCTTCGGTAGAGTTTGCCTACTATAACAGTTTTCATATCTCCATTGAAATGCCACCCTACAAAGCTTTGTATGGGAGGCCATGCAGAACGCCACATGAGTTGGGATAAACTAGAAGACCGAAAATAATTGGGCCAGAATTGATTCAAGAAATGGAGGAAAAAGTGATTCATATTAGGCAGAGACTAAAGGGAGCACAAGATAGGCGTAGTGCCATGGATGCACACAGGACCAATCAAAATTATGAAGTGGGAGACCAGCGTTATCTGTGAGATCGTGCCCAATAATAGTACCATACGGTTTGTGAAGGGGACAAATTTGTCACCTAGATTTATAGGACCATTCAGATCCAAGAGAAAATTGGACCCATTTGTATCAGGCCTCTGCACGCTGTCACCCCACTTGTATAAAACTCAATGTATTTCATGTATTTATTTTATAGCATTATGTTGTTGATGAATCAATATAAACTAAATTGGATGGAATTGCAGGTATCGGATGTGTGAACTCTCATGGTAGAACCATTTTACATATTGGACCATAGAGTTTGACAACTCAGGAACCATCCTGGTAGACCAAGTTAAGGTCCAAAGGGACAAGTATAGTCCAGGATACTCTACTTGGGAAGACGTCGAGAAACTACGGCGAGACTATCCATCAATATTTTGACCACACCTCGAGAACATGGTAATGTAAGGTTGGGTGTATGTAACAACACCTTTGACTTAGATAGCCGTGGATTACCTAAGGCCTATATACTTTATTTTCTAGTCACAATGAAACTATTAAGGATACACTTAAACTTTTAAAATTTATGAACTTTTATGAATGTTTAAATATTATTGATGATGATGATGTATATGATGCATCTACTAATGGAATGTCAATTTTATGAACGTTTAAATGTTATTGATAATGATGCATTACATGCATCATTGTGAGAATGAATAATCTTATGAATGTTTAAAAAATACTATTAGAATGATGTCGGATATGATGCAATCTATTTTGGGTAAACAATAATTCAAGGAATGGGTGTCGTTGAATTATGGGATATATGAGATCTATTTCTAATTGGAAAACTTTGATGTTAATTTACAGGCATTGTGGGATCAAATTGAAATGATGATAGTATGCAATTACATGATGATAATGCATAGAAATGTATGAGTTTTTGTTACTGACTAATCTGCAGGTCATTGGGATATGAAATAGCCAAGGATAATGATGATGAAAGTGGATATCAAGACCACTAACTGAGAAACATTATGGTATGAATATTTGGTATGAGGAATCGAGACATTGGTTTCTGATGATGAATTCCATGATATGTGGACCAAGGCATTGATTTCGTGTGATGACACCAGCCCAAAACCTAATAAATCCATGATTAAAACCCCAACAAACACAAGCACCATCTATTCCATTGTAGGGTGTGGGACCTAGTCCTTAGGAGGGGTGGAGGAATTCCCACCCAGCTCCATTGTAGGGTGTGGACCCTAGTCTTGTTAGGAGTGGGGTGGAGGCATTTCCCACGTTGTATCCCTCCATTGTAGGGTGTGGGACCTAGTCCTGTTAGGAGGGGTAAAGTCATTTCCCACCGTGTATCCCCCAAAACCTGAAGTCATGGGAGGATGATATTCACTCTCCCAAGACGGGTGATGATGGATGTTAGATGCCCACTGTGGAAGCTTGGCTCTAGATAACGCATTATCTCCAATTTCAATGGGTTCTATTTTGGAGTTAGGTCAATATATAGCTTGACGCCAAAGATAATCTAGCGGTGATGAAGGATAGGTATGGAGATGGAAGTAGGTTAGAAAGAAAGGATGAGTATAATAGTTGAGACGGTATGGAGAGATTTGTCTTGTTGTGGAATTTAATGTTTTCCTTAAAAAAAAAAAAAAAGAAATGTGTATATATGAATATTCGTACTTTCGTAACTAAACCACGCTTGTTCAAACAAAACGTTGAAACGGATAATTGTAATTAAAGAATTTCAACAATTGATTGGTTTTGTCTTTTGTAAAAATAGTCTTGCTTGACCTGGATTGGATGCATACATAAATTACTAAAGGATGGTAGTTTTGATTATTAGTACATGCAACTTAATTGCATGTACTAGCTAGCTACACATGCATTTCTTGGTAACATATACACTACAAGCATGAGTTTTCTTGAATTAGTTACTGATAATGTTGGTTACTTATTATGAATGTCTGAACCATGTTCTTTTCCCTTGTGTCATAAAATACCTTAACTTCGTGTGGACCTAAGTCTCCAAGGGGTGTATGTAATGACCCCGCTTAAATAGATGTATTAGATTATTAATTATAATTAATTTAATAATCTAACTTTCATGTGTGCTATTAAACAATAATTATTTCTTAAATAACCTTTAACCAATTAGTTATTATTAATTACTATTCTGATTGTCAAGGATTAATTAATTATTACCAACTCATTAATTAATTAAGTAACGAAATAAAAGCAATAATAAATTATAAGTTAATTTGTTAAAGCTTCCATATCCGAGAGGGATAGGACATTAAATATAGAATAAAAATAATAAATAAAGGATAATCATGAATAATGGGATAAGGGGCATTAACTGCGAAAGGATAAGATAATTAATAAAATGGATATGAAAAGCTAATGAAGGGGTGTCGGTGAAGGAGGAATATGAGGGGAGGAGGTTTAAGAAGGAGGCATTACCATTCTACAAGAATTTTTGGGAGGTTTCTCTTGTATTGCACAGAGGAGAGTTGAGTTTCAAGAGTCGGATTGACCAAGATATGCAACCATTTTGTTGGGGTTTCAATGGGGCCAGATATCCATATGATATCCCCGAGCTAGTAAGTTATCCTAGTTTATGTGGTGGAACAAGGGGTTGGGCAACATTTACACAAAATTTTAAAAGGTCAAATGTGACAAGGCACAAACAGAGGGTTAGCATCGCACTCCATGTATTTAAGCTGTATGTTTTTATTCTCTTATAAAATTTTGGCTATCCATTGATCAATTTAAAATGCATATGTGCTCAATTAAAATAAATTATTGAATTTTATGAATCAAGTAGATATTATTATTACATTTTATGTAATTAAGGGATGTTAAATTAAATGGACACTATTAACTCTGATGGGTACCCTCACAAGAATAGGGTCCCACCATTAGTGATAATAACCGAAGCGATATATCAAAAGACATTGCAGGAACAAATATACAATTTACCATTACAATGAAGAACGTGAGTCACATAACGAGAATGGACCAAAGATTTATTCTAATTACATGTTTTTAAATTGGAAACCATAGATCAATAATACCACTAAAATCTATCTAATACCATCTGTGAATTAGTTTAGTTAAGGAAAATAAAATACAGGGTCAACACTGTGTCGAAAACACCATACTCGTATGACCTTTGTAATATGCTTAGACTATAAGTAAATGGAAATGAAGAGGATGAACCTAATTTTTCATAGTATACAATGCAGGGTACAAATAATTTCATTTAGGGTTAGGCCGACTGTTAACTTAGTTAGTTAGTTCAAAGACCCCTTTAATCATTTCAGAGTTAAGAAAAAACTGGTTATAGTCAAGGGAGGAAACTCGAAGCTAGGAAAGAAGCATGAGATAACAACCTTCTTTACAACCGAAAGGCCTCATGTTCACTTGAGCAAGAAAATTTGGATATAAAACCTCATTACATACAAACAACTAGGAGACTAGATGACGAATGAGGCCAAGTAACAAGGTCTCTCAGAGTTCAATTAAAATAACATATGTTCCGGAGACATAATTATTAAAGAGACACACAATGCTCCTCTTTCCACATGATGTAATAGCTTGGTTTAGAAAACTAGTACAGAGAAAAAGGTAAACTATGTGGAAACCCTAACTGTTGCTAGGGTAACACCGACACCATATTACTATAGTAATCCACGAAACAAACCAATAATTCTACCGAGAAATTTGGTCGAATGAGCCGGAGCATACAAGAGCCTTATTAATGACGCAAAAAATTTAATTACAAATGAAAAAAACAATCGAGAGACGACTTACCTAGCATAAGGATGTCCTTATGGAAGTTCCTTCCAAATAATCTTCCACCTAGAACAAAGTCCAGGCCCACGAATTCATGACCACGATACCAAGATGAATACCAAACGGGGATTGTCTGTAACATTTCACATTTTTTTTGCAGAGCCAAGGAGGGAATTGAAAATGATGATGTTGGGAACCCCCCTTTGAATGGAGTAATGGTGATGGTTGTCAACCATACCTCAGCCATGTGAATATGGTAATCTGTCAAAAATATAATGGGAACATAAGACGATCCCTGGACCAAACGAACTCACCCCAGGAAATCTTAAATGTCACAAGCAAGCTATTTAAGTCGAGATAGCATTGATCTCTGCATTTTTCCTAGCATATTAATGGTGAAGTATGTTGGTGGTCTAATTAAGGTTACAACTTTTCCCCGTGCTATTCTAGTTATAAGTTGAACTTAGTTGTCAATACATTAACCCTTTCCCAAATTAGTTAGCATGAATTTCATTAATCGATGGGGAACTTTTAGTTGCTCTAAATGTTAATCATAACCACTCTCAGTTTTACCCTCTATGTGCATGGGTGTCATTACTAAATTCAACTATGCAAAATAGTGACCAATACATGCCTAGAACGATACCTTCTTTTAAGGGTATTTAATTTATGTCTAATTTTTCCCTAGTAGGCCCCATGGTTGTACAAATAGGAATGGAATTTGTAATGCTTTTACATATATGACTATTATACGAATATGATAGTAGTTCTAGGTGGTTACACATCTATATGATATGAGTGTGATGTAAGCCTCAAAAACTAAATGATGGCTAGTTTTAAAGCTTTTGGTGAGATTAGAATAA
>SNQJ01S0187499.1:0-18461 GCA_010110895.2 Picea sitchensis | reverse complement strand
CTAAAGGTGATTAGAAGGTATTTCACCTATGAAATAAGGTCTGACAGAATACACCCACATCACTTCAAGGTGTTGATGCATTTCACAGGGAAAAGGCCTTTGAACTTACCTTTCTTCTTGCACCAAAGTCTAAGAGGAATGGCGGACATCGTCCAAGCCGAAGCAAACCAGTCGAAGAATAACTTATCCCATATCTCATTAATAAAGTTGTTGGTAGTCGAGGAATTGAGACGACTAGGAATCGTTTCTATTTTCAGCAGACATCCCCAGGGACCCCAAAGGAGATCCCCCTCTACCCACGAGGGAAACAGCATCTCGCAGCGCGGAGGCAGGAATAGAGGGGGCTGCAAGAAAAGGAAAGAAAGTAGAAGGATCATCACCCCAACACTACGTACCCCAGAAAAGACACAAGTCGAGGAAGAACAAGAAGCCTGGGGATGCCCAAGCTCCAAATGAGCCATGCTCCCAATCTGTTGTTGAGAAGTTACTCATGCGCGTTGTTCGGTTAGAACCTCTCGAGGGTTCAAGTCGGGAAAGTTGTGAAAGATGGAGAAGACTGGGAACTGAAAGCATGGATGTTTGGGATTCCTCACAATAGCTAAAGCAAGCACAGCTCGTTATTTCTGAGTTGTACCAGGAGAACAGAGAATTGAGAAAGCAGTTAGCAAAAAGGAATGTCGAAAACATCAGCGTTGCAGAGCCAAGAAGGGAATGTGAATTAGCTCAAGAAATAGCTCAAAGAAGTGAAATATGTGATCATTCAGTTGCGCGAGGAACAGAGGATGTCAGAGGAGAGAATCACGGAGCACTTCAAAGAATATGGACCGGCCATGGAAAACATCCACGCGACTCTGGCTAGTGCTCAAACGAAGCTGAAGGGGAACGCAGTCTTGCGAAGACAGGTAAATAATCTGAAAAGGCGAAACTGGTCTCTCAGGAAAATGTTTAAAGTATCAAGACTGCAGATGAGGCTAGAAACATAATTGACCCGACCCTGTTTTTGTCTTTTTGAACGTGGCACGGAATTCCTCTCTCCTTGTGTCCTTTTTCCTGTCGGGAAGCAAGGAAACTGACGAGTATCCGTGCGATGGATATACGTCACACAGATGTTGTAAACCCACCTATCGAGAAGGAAAAGTGTAGGTGGAACGTACAATAGTTTTGAAGGAGATGCGTGGTCCTCTAACCGTCATCACCATCTGGAAAGCATGAGTGACAGCCCATAGTCATCCACCATGCCAACTCACCAGATGCACACTACAACCAATGATCGTGTGGCAACAACTAGAGACCATTACACTGGTGACAGAATTCTGACAGTGTGCTCGATCATTCGGGTAACCACTCAAAGGAGAAACGTCGATGCATCACCCCCTAATGATTGAATCTTACTGATGACCGAACAGTCATGATAAAGACATCGGTTATGACAGGATTGTGTGCAGTTGGGTTTCCTTTTTTACTAAGTTCCATTTGAAAGGTCATCTGACAGGGAATAATAAAAACAAAAATTATAGGAGAAGTAATTAAAGGCATGGTATCCCAAGGGGCGCAGTTTTCTCTATATATTGTATCTCTTCAATGTAAGTGGGGTTGGTTGGCAAAGTAGTGTAGACAGTAAACTGTTGAATGTAACTTTTGAACCCGATTGAAATATAATGCAAAGGTCTTGAGCCTTTGACGAAAAGATTATAATGGTGGTGGTTCAATGTATTGTGATCTCTTCTATGTATGTACTTCTTGTTTTTTGTATATCCATTACTTTATCCTATTTAAATCGGAACGTTTAATAAGACTAGAATTCATCGTGTGGTGCTTTAGACTTCGTCATTTAAACTCTTGTGTTTTCTTCTAAGTAATTTAGAATTCATCTTCAATGGTGCTCTGAGTTTCTTTATGTATTTTTCCTCTCACCACACACAACGACATTTGCACTGAAAGATCATTGCCTACTTAGCCTTTATCCTCTCAAAGTTTTCAGTTGCCAAGTTATTTTTTCTCTCACTTTATGGAATTTGACTCCATTGTCCAAGGTTCTGTATTTCCTTTCCAGCATGACCAGAAACATTTCACAAATGTAATAAACCTAGCCGACAATTCAAAGCCATTATATGTTAGAGACTAAGTCTCAGAGAGAGCCCTCTCTAGATCGGAAAGGCTAGTTCTGGTATTAAAGTTGGTATGTAGGTTAACTCTGTCATTTTTTTTCTCGGCCAAATGAATTTATAGAGTTCTAACATTCTTGGCTTCGTTGTCGGGGATGAAATCGAATAAAAAAAATTCTCGAAGAACAACTAAAGCTGTAGTTTTGACCCCTGAGGGTAATAGTGGGTCAAAATTTTGTGTTGGCTAAAACCTTTACCCTGGCGACTCGAGTGAATGAGACCAATAGAATATAGTAGTATGACTAAGAAATCCTTGCTCCAAAGACAGTTTATACCAGAGCCAATCCTGATCCGGACCCTGTAGCACCCGTGCCTGATCCCAAAAAACTTTTTCACAGAGAAAAGGAATAGGAACCAGACCCGTTCTATTACCTGGATAGAAAACTATCCTTACCCAAGGACGGTGTACAAAGAATCGACGACCTTGATTTCGATACACTGTTCGAACAAACCCTGTTCAGGTCTAAATCAGAAACCTACCTGGATGAGATAGTCTTCGATGAGAAGAGGTTTCAATCTTTGATACCAAACAAAATCCCACAAGTTGTTGTAATCCCCACTCGGACCATTTCACAAGTTCCAAACTCTCCCAAAGTCATGGCCACCAGATTCGCCCCTCTTGCCCTTCCATCCCAACTAGATGATTTTCCCCAGAACTATAATCATAGTATCAAGCTATATGATGTCAAAGGAAACACCTCTGCCCAAAATCACTTGGACTGGTTCAATGATTTTTTTGACCTAGAGGAGTTCAATCATGAGGATGCGAAAATGAGATTGTTCACACAGATTCTTTCAGAGGAGGTCAGGAAGTGGTCTAAGTCCCTTCAAGCGGCGAGCATCCCCAATTTCACAGCCTTTGAAACATCCTTTCTTGCCAGATGGGGAGACAAAAAGAATCCTCTAAAACTACTAACTCAGTATAACAATATGAAAATATCACCAGAGGAAATGGTGCAAGAGTTTTCGCCTAGATTCATGAAATTCTACAACTCAATCCCCACAGAAGTCAAACCACCTCCCAGAGCTGCACAGCTTCGATACGTTGATTCCTTTGACAGCGATTTCACCTTGCTTCTAAGAGAAATAAGATCTAATACTTTGGGCGCTATGATGAGCAACGCAATCAAATTCAAAGTAAATCTGATGGCGTCAAGAAATATCAAACAAAATTTTGACCGAAATGGGAAGAAGCCCCAAGGAGACGTGAATCCCTCTACGTATCGATCGTCAGATGAAAAGTTCAACTTGATGATGAAGACTATGGAGAATATTATGGAAAGGATTCCCATGGAGAATAAGCCAATCACCAGGGAGAAAAATGATTTCCAGCCTAGAAATAAAAACTTTAGAAGGGCTCTAGTCCCGCAGATTAGGCAAAGGGACCAGAGAGATCAAGGTGATCAACAGATAAGACCTCCTTTCCAAAAAAACTATGCAAATGAAGACTTTGATCAAATGATCCAAGACTAGATGCACTACTGCGACGACACGAATACGCACATATTCTTAATAAAGGGAGAACACGATCAATTTATCGATGCGAATGATGGCATTATGTTGGACACTAATGACACATTGTCTTCAGAAACGGAGGAGTTCAGGAAGGGATATCACAATGCAATCATACAGTTTCAAAAGAAATGTAACATGAGGAGTAAAAAGACATTCATAGAGCCTCCGTAGACAAATACCACAAAGGAACCTCGGGTGAATACTCCTTCTTCAAGCCAACCAAAGAAAGACAATCCAACAAGGGATGCGGTGGAGAAAGGAAAATCAAAGGAAGAATCCCTAAAGAGAGCGCAATAAAATATTTGTTCCTTTAAATGAGATAATCAAGAAGGGAGAATATATAAACTAGATCATTAAGATGTTAAATATGGAGGAAAATCCTGACACCCTGGACATCCAAGACGACCACCCGCCATCTTATTTGGTCTGCGTGTAGAAGAAATCAGTGATACTGAGGACGTCCCTGCTTTCTATGTCAATCTCAAAATTCATGACATGAATTTGCATAACATCATGTTGGATTCGGGCACGTCGCATAATCTCATGCTAAAGGTGGTCATGGATGAGTTAGGCTTGGACGTCACCAGATCTTATAAGGATTTTTTCTCTTTTGACTCCATAAAGGTGAAATGTTTAGGTTTGATCGAAGACTTGGTCATGTCATTATCTCGAATTCCGTCGAAGAATTTGGTCATGGATGTAGTGGTTGCCGACATTCCCCCAAAACTCGGCATGTTGTTATCCAGATCTTGGGCTGCAAAATTAAAGGGAACTTTGCAGATGGATATGTCTTATGCCACCATCTTGGTTTTCAGCCAAGAAAGAAGATTGTACAGAGAGGTGTTGCTCAAGTACATGATGAGTAGTAAAACGCAATCGAACAATCATCCTATCTACTCTGTCGACACCAAAATTGGCTCCTCTATTTTTTATAATGACTTAAGTTTTGAAGAGAGGGAGGAAACAACGGTCATGACTGTCGAAGATAAGGTCACACGTCGTCAGAGGAGTGCGTAGATCGGAGAAATTGCGCCGAAAATGAAATGTGGAATATGATATTCTATGGAGCTGTCAGCAAGGAAGGAGTCGGAGTTGGTGTATGGATCAACCCTCCCAAAGTGGGAACAAATCTCTACTCTTACAAGCTCGCTTTTTATTGTACAAATAACATGGCCGAGTATGAGGCACTAATTTTGGGTTTGAGAGCCTTAAAGGAATTGGGCGTTAGGAGGATAGCGGTGCATAGAGACTATGAGATCATCATAAACCAGGTAAAGGGTATATACCAGTACAAGCATCCCTGACTCAAAGCATATAGAAATATAGTGTTGGACCTCCTTGAAGAGTTCTCAGAGTATAATCTATCGGCGATCCCCAAGGGGAAAAATCAAATCACAGATTCCCTAGCCACCTCAGCTTTAGTGTTTAAAATTCCAATGTTTCCAAATAGGAAGTATGAGATTGAAGTCCAACACAAGCCCGCAATGCCCGATAACATCAAATATTGGCAAGTGTTCAAAGATGACAAACAGGTCGAGAGGTTCCTCCAAATGAGTGACGAGTTCGCTAACATGAATATTGATGACGAGTATTGTTGCGAAGATGATGAAAATGCAGTTGAACGTAGTGACGACGACCCCTTTCAAAACTAGATAGCTGGAAGGGATATAGTACAACTAAAAAACAATATCATACCCAAAGGATTGGTCCCATTTGAAAGGCTCTTTGATGAAACTGATGTAGCCAGAAATCCTAGAATCACTGCAAATGATGGAGATATCAAGAATTGCAACATCGGAACCCAAGAGAATCCTAAGATAATCAGATTGTTAAAGACACTCGGTCTAAAGATCAAGCAGAGATATATCAACCTCATTAAATATTTCCCCCACATTTTTGCATGGAGTTATAAAGACTTGAAAGTCTATGACACTAGGGTAATTCAGCACATGATTCCCGTCAAGAAATATCAAAAACCTTTCAAGCAAAATTTGAGACGGATCAATCCCCTGCTACTGTCGTTAATTGAAAAGGAGGTAAAGAAATTATTTGATGCCAAAATTATCGTTTCTTTGAGATTTTCAAAATGGGTGGCCAACCTTGTGCCTGTAAGAAAGAAGAGAGGTGAAATAAGATTATGCGTGAATTTTTGGAATCTGAACAGAGTGTCCCTCAAAGACAACTACTTGCTTCCTAAGAAGAACTACATTCAGCATAAGTTAGTTGGATTCCAGAAAATGTCAATGCTAGATTGTTTTTCTGGTTACAATTAGGTCATGGTACACCCAGATGACCAAGAGAAGACAACCTTCATGACACTGTGGGGCATGTTTATGTATGCAAAAATGCCTTTTGGGCTCATGAACGTTGGAGAAACTTTCCTAAGGGCCATGTATATAGCATTTGCCAAGGAGAAAGACAAGTTTATCGTGATTTTCTTGGACAACATCACAATATTTTCTAACTCCAATGAACAACATCTTGAGCATCTGAAGAAGGTTTTCCAGAAATGCAGAAAGTTTGGCATCTCATTAAATCCAACAAAAAAAAAAAAAAACAAATTTTGGGATGCAAGGAGGAAATCTATTGGGACACATCATCTCAAAGGAAGGCATAAAGATATACCCCAACATGGTGGAAGGAATTTTGAATATCAGCACTTCTAGAAGCAAGAAAGAAGTGCAGTCTTTCCTGGGAAAGGTGAATTTCCTGAGGAGGTTCATTCCAAATTTAGCCGAGATTATAAATCACGTCACGAGTATGCTCAGGAAAGGTAAAAAGATAAAGTGGAAACCTAAAGCCAGGAAGTCATTCGAAGACATCAAGGTGGCAATGACCAAATCTCTCGTGTTGGTCAGCCCAAATTTCACAAGAGATTTTATCTTGTTTTCCTTCGCCTCGGAACACACCATCGTCGGCGTCTTGTTACAGAAGGACGAGCAGAATTTCGAAAAGCATGTAGCCTATTTCAATAGGACATTGAGAGACCCCCCATAAGGTATGATATCATGGAAAAACAAGCATATGCCTTGGTGAAGGCCCTCGAATAATTCAGGACTTACATATTGCATTCCCGCATCATTGCCTATGTGCCTAGCAATTTCGTTAACAATATCTTGACTCAGCCTGATCCTGAAGGGAGAAAAGGTAAATGGAACGTGGTCATGTTGGAATATGACCTCGAAATCAAGCTTACAAAGTTGATTAAAGTTCATGAGCTAGTTGATGGCGCAGTCGAACTGTGACATTTTGGGAATAAATTTCATTGTTGATATGTCGGAGAATTCACAAGAGGAAACAGTCCCACATGTATCTCAGAAATTCATTGACTCGTCTCGGTACGCTGACATTATTTATGTGCTAAGAAATTTGCAAGCTCCTTCGGGTTTGAGAAAAACAAGGGCCAGGTTTTTGAAGTTAAAAACAACTAAGTTTTTTATCTTGGAAAATTCTTTGTATTGGAAGGACCCAGAAGGGATATTCTTGAATTGTTTGTTGGAAGAAGACACACAATGGGCTATTGAGGAGTTCCACAAAGGATACTATGGGCGGAATCATTACTGGAATAACACCATGCACAAAAATTTGAGGGGGGGATTCTATTGGCCCAATATTTTTGAGGATGTATATAAGGAAGTGTCCAGTTTCCAAGAGTGCCAGATATTCGATGGGAAAAAGAAGTTGCAGCCCCTGCCCCTAAAGCCTATCTCCGTCAAAGCATCGTTTATGAAATGGGGCTTAGATTGTAAATACATATTCCATCCTCAGCTCAGGATATATGGATACTAACGGCCACAGACTACTTCACCAAATGGATTGAAGCGGTCCCCACAAGGCAAGCTAACAACACAGTTATCATTCAGTTTATGGAGACCAATATCCTGTCTAGATTCGGTTGCCCTGTCAAGATCACCACGGATAATGCAGCGACATTCAAGTCCAAAAATATGGAGAAGTTTTGTAACGATTACAAAATAACCCAGGGATGTTATACGACTTATTACCCACAAGGTAATGGATCGACAGAATCGTCCAACAAAAGTTTAACCATGATTATTAAAAAACTTATGCAGGACAACAAGAAGCTTATCTACACGCTATGGGATGACAGAATCACTACAAAAAATTCCATCTCCACGTCGCCTTTCCAAATTGTATACGACGCGGAGGCAGTTCTCCCCACCTCATTGGGATTGTCAGTTAAGATATTGTTGCAAGAGAAAGAAGTCGAATCTAACGACGCTCGGAGGAGGATAAACCAATTGGTTCATGTGCAAAAAATGAGGGAACAAGTTTTCAACCGATCACAGCTTCACCAAGACAGAATGAAGAATATTTTCGACAAGCACACTAAGCAAGAGGATTTCAAGGTAAATGATCTGGTGCTGAAGTTGGACGCGAGGAATGAAGACAAACGGAAACATCGAAAGTTTGATTCTCTTTGGATGGGGTCATTAAGGATTGTCGCATATCACAGGAACAACACATACTTGCTACAAGAGCTTAATGGAGAGCTCACTCATGGGGGACCTATGAATGGGAGGTTCCTTAAACATTATCTGTTTTATTTTCAGTCTCTCGTGTCATTGTAAATAGCCATTTCTTTTTATGTTTTCAAAGAAGACGTTTCGATTTACTAGTCAGCAGAAAATTGAAGCCCAAAGTGAAGGCCCTAAGTTTATGCTGAGTCTGTTCATGATTGTGTCAAGAAGGTCTAGGGTGAGTATTTTCCATTGTTTTGGAGTCCACAAATAAAATAAATCTCAATGGTCAGGCACCTGGTCTGTTGTTCTTTCCCACCTCACCGAGAGAATAACATCCCCATTGGAGACAGCCGTTAGAACCATCATTTTATCAGTTAGAGTCAGTCCTAGATGAGTCATGGTCCATGTGTCGAAGCATGTGAGGTCAGGTATTGAACAACGAATGGGTCAAAGTCAGCAAGTGGGCGGTCTTGCCCTTGGAGTCGGGAAAGGGTGTCATAATTAAACATGTGTGAATTGTAAAGGTCATTTTCCCTAAACGTTGAGTCCTATCAGAAAGAGGGAATTTATGTGCTAGAGGTCGAGGAAATTTATTAGTGTAAAGGTCATGTCCATGGGTATAACGACCATCATCACCAAATTATGAAGTCAGAAAGGTCAAAAAATCATGATGCTCATATAATGTATACTCTGCAACTCTTATCACCAGTACCTTGCACACTTCAAAGTGTACCCGTCGCGCGAGTGTGTTGTGCAAATCTCAATCTTGCTTCAAAACTTCTCCTCACCATGAATTCCTCTATCATGATTCCATCCCTTGCTTGTTCGATTATAAATACTAGTCACCCTACATGTTTTTCTTTTTCCATCCAAGTTTGTGCATTGTCTCTGATTTCTCCTGCAAGTCCTGGGTCTTTTCGCTGTGAAAAGCCCGATTGTCATCAACTATGTTGTGAACCTTTTTTAGTCAATATTTCTACCCCTCCTTCGTTTTCAATCATGGTCTGAAGCCTGTTGGAATTTTCCCTTAGCAAGCCCGTTGGGAGATAGTCCCCCTCGCAGTCAACCATTCCTTCCTCGGATTCTTTTCCTGTCACACCGAATTGCTTTCCGTGTCCAATTTCTCTGGCCCGCCACTAGTGTCGCGGCGCCTTGCCAACACGCCAGAAAGTTTTTGTCGTTCTCCCCTACTACAACGAGCCTACTATTACCGTTTATCACGGTGTCGACCCTTTTCTATGTCGAGAGTCTTCATAGTGCCTGGGCTCCACGTAGTGAATTCCTAGAGTCATTTTCAGTTGCCGCACAAAGTTTTCACTACTGCCACTCCGACGGGTCTCTGCAAAGAATATCATTCTCAATTTGTTGCACAAATAGGGTGTCATATTTCATTACCACGTGTGCAAAACAAATACACATTTGCATCGTGACAACATCCCAAGACATAAGGACAAAGGCGCGAAATGACAGAGTTGTGAGACACGAACCTCGGGACTTGGAAATAATCAACGAACACCCAAATGTCAAGGCATATTTTGAACAAGTTGGTTCTATGCGCTATTGTGAGAAAATCCAAGGATACAACGCAAAACTGATCGAACAGTTCGCCCTCAAATTTAATGGGTTCTAAGAGATCATTGCGGGAATCACCTTCCGGGTGACAGAGGAAACTCTATCAGATGTGATGGATATCCCTCCATGCAGTGAAAGGTGGTATAACGACATGCCTTTAGACATATTATGCTATGAAGAATTCATCAAACAAAACTTCCTGAACGGGGAAATCAGAGCGGGCGTTTCGAGTCGGTATCTACAGGAGCCTTTTCAAAATCTCCTAAAGATGATTAAAAGGTATTTCACCTATGAAAGAAGGTCTGACATAATACACCCACATCACATCAGGTTGTTGATGCATTTCACAGGGAAAAGGCCTTTGAACTTACCTTTCTTCCTACACCAAAGTCTATGAGGAATGGCAGATAGCATCCAAGCCGAAGCAAACCGGCCGAAGAAGAACTTATCCCATATCGCATTAATCAAGTTGTTGGTAGTCAAGGAATTGAGGCGATTGGGAAAGGATTGGGACTCATTTCTATTTTCAATTGACATCCTCAGGGACCCCAAAGGAGATCCCCCTCTACCCACAGGGGAAACAAAATCTCCCAGTGTTAAGGAAAAAATAGAGGGGGTTGCAGGAAAAGGAAAGACAATAGAAGGCTCGTCACCCCAACAGCCAGTACCCCAGAAAAGAGGTAGGTCGAGGAAGAACAAGAAGCTCAGGGAGGCCCAAGCTACAAATGAACCATTCGCCCAATCTTTTGTTGAGAAGTTACTCATGCACAATGTTTGGCTAGAACCTATAAAGGGTTCAAGCCAGGAAAGTTGTGAAAGAGGGAGAAGGTTGGGCATTCAAAGCATGGATTTTTAGGCTCCGTCACAACAACTAAAGAAAGCGAAGCTTGCTATTTTTGTGTTGTACCAGGAGAACATAGAATTAAGAAAAAAGTTAGCAGAAAGGATTGTCGAAACATCAGTGTCACAGAGCTGAGAAGGGAATGTGAATATGCTCAAGAAACAGCTCAGAGAAGTGCAAGACATGACCATTCAGTTGCACGAGGAACAGAGGATGTCAGAGGAGAGAATCATGGAGCACTTCAAAGAATGTTGATCGGCCATGGAAAACGTCTAGACAGCTATGTCCAGTGCTCAAACGAAGCTGAAGGGGAATGTGGTCTTGTGAAGACAAGTAAAGAATCTGAAAAGGAGAAATTGGTCTCTCAGGAAAACTCTTTGAGTAGCAAGACTGCAAATGAGGCCAGAAACATAATTGACCTGACCCCATTTTTTGTATTTTTGAACATGGCACGGAATTCCTCTCTCCTCGTGTCCTGTTGGTTGTCGGGAAGCAAGGAATATGATGAGTATCCACACGGTGGATATACATTGCACAGATGATGTAAACCCACCTGACAAGTGTAGGTGGAACGCACAACAGTTTTGAAGGAGATGTGTGGTCCTCTGACCATCATCGCCATCTGGAAAGCACAAGTGACAACCCACAGTCATCCACCATACCAACTCACCACATGCATACTACATCAAATGATCGTGCGACAGCAACCAAATCCCGTTACACTAGTGACAGAATTCTGACAGTGTGCTCGATCATTCGGGTAACCACTCAAAGGACAAACACCAATGCATCACCCCCTAATGATTGAATCTTACTGATGATCGAACGATCATGATAAAGACGTCGGTTACGACAAGACTGTGTGCAGTTGGGTTTCCTTTTTTAGTAAGTTCCATTTGGAAGGTCATCTAACAGGGAATAACCGAAACCGAAATTCTAGGAGAAGTAATTCGAGGCGTGGTATCCCAACGGGTGAAGTTTTCTCTATATATTGTATCTCTTCAATGTAAGTGGGGTTGGTTGGCAAAGTAGTGTAGACAGTAGACTGTTGAATGTAACTTTCTAACCCAATTGAAATATAAAACAAAGGTCTTGAGGCTTTGACGAAAATATTCTAATGGTAGTGGTTTGATGTATTGTAATCTATTCTATGTATGTACTTCTTGTTTTTTGTATATCCATGTCTTTACCCTATTTAAATCAAAACATTTAATAAGACTAGAATTCATCACGCGGTGCTTTAGACTTCGCCATTTAAACTCCTGTGTTTTCTTCTAAGTAATTTAGAATTCATCTTCAATGGTGCTCTAAGTTTCTCTATGTATTTTTCCTCTCACCACACACAAGGACATTTGAACTGAAAGATCATTGCCTACTTAGCCTTTATCCTCTCAAAGTTTTCAAAAATCCAAGTCATTTATTTCTCTCGCTTTCTGGAATTTGACTCCATAGCCCAAGGTTTTTTATTTCCTTGCCAGCATGACCAGAAACATTTCACAAACGTAATAAACCTAGCCGACAATTCAAATCCATTATTTGCTAGAGACTAAGTCTCAGAGAGAGCCCTCTCTAGGTCGGAAAGACTAGTTCTGGTCTTAAAATTGGTCTGTAGGTTACCTCTGTCATTGTTTTCTCAGCCAAACGAATTTACAGAGCGATAACACCTTCAATAGATTTTGAGCCATCAAAGAATAAGATCCAAAATTCATTATTCACAACTAACTCTAAATTATTGGAAATAGGATCTATACATTTTGAAAAGTTAGTTTCGAAGAAATTCACAACCTCGGACTACAGGGATGAATCTGTAAATGGTGAAATTTCTGCAGTAAGGTTCCCAAAAATGAATCAACGCAATATTTTCTTAAAATGGAGTTTGAAAACATTATTGGCTCATTTTTACCATCAATATCAATCACTGTATGTTTCAATGTGTTTCATGATCAACCCTGATTTGGTTAGGTTTCCCATTATATGGTAATCATAAATGTGACAGTCTGTAGCAAAATAACCATGATTTTTTTTTCAGACCAGACCTTGCTTAAAAGCAGACCATAAGTTTCTAGGATGTCAACAAAAATGATGTTTATTGTCTGATGAACTTTGGGATTAGAAGAAAATAGAATAGATACATCTTCAATTTCACCTAAAACCTTAACTCTTGTTATGTCAAGTTGTACAATTTGCATGGCAAAATTTTGTGTTTAAGCATTGATTTTCTTACAAACAAAAAATGGCATTATGTTTGATGAGGCTCCAGAAACAATTATGTACATTTCGGTTAAATTTTCAAAAGTTAATAGAAATGGAGGTGTGTGGGAATTATACTTATCTCCTACTAGTACATCACTGACATTGACTTGTTTATTCTTATCTGAAGCAGAATTTTGGGCACTTTTTCCTTTGTCCTTACTTACAGCGACAATATTTTGTTTTTCAACAATATTACCGTCTATTGATTTGAGTAAAATGTTTCTTTGTTGTTTCAACTTTGTCAATTCAAAAAAATAAATATTTTTCCTAGTTATTTTCTTATCTACATCCAAATCATAATCGAGTTGATCAGAGATCAATAAGGCCGTAGTGATTGTTTTGTCCTGAGGGACGGTTTTCTTGAAGGAAGTAGAGGGATATGGGGCTAAAGTACTGGCAGAAGGACCTTTGCTTCCAGTTTGAATAACATTAATATTTTCATAGGGAAGATCTTTCTATTCATTAATAATTCCATCGATGATATACTAAGTGAGATTTACCTCAAAGGTACCCACATCATCATCATCATGTTCTTCTTGTTGGTCCTCCTCATCATCGTCATCAACAAAAAAAACTGATTATCATGAGGTGGGAAATTTCTTTTGACAAAAGGTCTCCATAGTCTTTTGGATTTCGATTCTTCTACTACAATTTTCTTAATGTCAATGATATCGTTAGCTAGAATCTTGACTAATTTATGTATTCTTTCAAGATCTAGAGCCTCTTTGTATTTATTTTTGTCTTTGATTGTGACCCTCCTAGAGGGAGGTAAGGATTTTCTGTCTTCAATAAGGGCTTTGTTGGATACTCTCATCATTTCCATTTCCACATCTAAATTTTCTTGCATGGTTTCATCTAATGTATTTTTGGTTTCTCTTTTAACAAAGATAGCAATTGAGAAAGGAAGAGCGGTGGTATAAAATTCTAGAAGAACATTGATTGGCGAGCGTGAGTCTTCAGGTATTCTATTTATAAAGGTCATGAATCTATGATTAAAATATTTAATTGTCTCTTTTGGATTCATTCTTAATCTAGATAAATCAAGAACTAAAGTGGTTGGGGTTTTGTCATCACTGAATTTTTGTTCATGGATAGTTTTTCAAAAGTATCCCATATAGTTACTGATCATGTTGTCAAAGTGAAATACCATGTAGATGCCCAACCTTCAAAGGAATATGGAAATAATATACAAACTACATCTTCGTGTTCCACCTTCATTAGACTCAGTGATAGTGTGAATTTATTGATGTGATCTTCTGGAGATTTTGTGTTATCAAGGTCAACTTTGGGCAAGAATTTTTTGAGATGTTTATGCAAGTCATGTTGATAGCCTAGAATATTAATTGCTTGATCGGTTAACCAAGGTATTCGAGGATGATTGACTCCAATCATAGTTTTAGATCTCCGAGGAGTTCCTTGTGAGATGGGTGATGCTAAACGAGATGGTAAAGGTTGATAATTTGGGCTGCCTAAAGGTGTTAAAATTGGGGGTGTGCTTAATACCAATTGTTTAGTTTCTACAGAAATGTGTTCTTGCCAGTATTTATTGGTAGCAAGAGGGTTAGATATAACAGTAAAAGGAGGAATGGGATGTTCTTCCAACTAGATCCTTTTACCCTTAGCTGGTATGATATATTCAATATATTTTTTTTCTGAGTTTTTTACTTTATGATCTTGCCAAAATTCTAAGATTTTGCAATTGTGGGGGATCTTCTAATTCAAATTCTTTAGGATTTGAAAAAACCAGTATCCCTTGATCGAGGATCCAACGAACAATTTTAACTACAATATCCTGATATAAATGTAGGGTTTCTTGTGCAATCTCAGAATCTGCGATTTCCTTTGGTGTTTCTTGAGTAATTTCAGAATTTGTGGTTTCTTGTTGGACTGGTTGTGTAACTTCTATATATCTAGTATGAGAAGACAACTCGGGTAAGCCAATCTCTAATGATGGGGGGATTTACTTAAAAGGAGTATTAGCGCTTGACTCTAAGAGAGGGGTTGAGTGTGATGGTGATCTTCTTAAATGGGTATCTAACTTGCATGGAGCTCTATGTGTCATTCATTATCAGTTTCCCTCCTTCTATCTCCAAAATGTTGATGCCTAGAAAACTTCTTAGTAGTCAACATGGATAAATTGCCCAATCAAGGCCCCAATTAGGCCTATACTTGTTGGGGATGGCAATCCTCACCAGAATGTGGACCCGATTTCCACTAAGGGGAAATTTCTCCTTAAAAGGAGACTTCCTTTAAGGATCTTCTAAACTATTGTGTAGTAAAAGAAAGAATTATTATAATTCTACTATAAATTTACACTATCCTAACTGGAATAGAGGAAGTAGTTCATGATATTCCAGTTAGGAGCAAGAAAAATATCCTAAATTGAATATGAGACAAGAATAAAATATCAAGCTACAGTAACAGTTCATATAACCTGATAATAATTAAAACAAATACATATCATGTTTAACTCAATAAATAGTTACTGAGAGAATAACATATATATACTCACACTCAAAATCATGTGAATCAAATATGAGATAAGATAAGTTGTTGGACTATGGAAGTAGTTCACATAACCAAACAACAGTTAAAATAAATACAAATCAATAATTATATTAGTAAATAGTTACCAAGAAATCACAAACAAGCATACTCATAATCACTTAGTTATCATTCACATTAGATTCAGTTGATAATGAAAGGACATAATAATTTCTCTAAAATTATAATAATAGTGCAGAAATAGAGAACATAAATATTTGTTTATCAATAAATCTAAAAGAAAGATAGTAATGGCCTGCAAAATATGAATTTCATTAGCTTTGAATAATAGTACCAAAACTATTGAAACATCATATAAGTATCGCCACTTCCAGGTCTCCAAATCTATAAAATTTTGGCTTTTACAATAGTGTACATAGCCACTTTCCCAGAGTTTCCAAACCCTAAGTCTACTTACAAAATTACAATAAATAGAAATAAGGACCTGCAATTTAGAACAGTCTTCCTTTTGTTTCTCGAAATATTAACATATTTGATCATTGATATCAATTGGGAATATTTTCTTCATTGGCATCAACAACTTAAACGACCTTTCCTGTTTTCTTTTGCACGAGGATTTTCCATAAGGTGAAATTTTTCAACCTTGGTGAAACTAATGGAGGTTGAGGAATATCCTCATTCAACTTACATCGGTAAATCCTACTAGAAATTTCATCACGTCCTGATGTAAATTTTGATAAGAAATTTTCAATTTGCTTGGAACATTCTGTTGGTCGGACGATAAATTGTTTGACATTGTCTACATTCCATAAGCTCAATTTGATAATCCCATCTATCCTTGAATCTATCTATTGTTGCACATTTGCGAGACAATTTGATAAGGGTACTAATCTGCCAAGAAATTGTACATGTAGCATTTCATAATCCTTAATAATATCCAATGCTAACTCCCGCAAGTTTGAGAAACTCTTGATTGTTTCTTTGATAAAACATTGTGTAAACAAGCAGTTAACCTGCCAGGTGTCAAGCAAGGCCTATGTTTGAATTTTTTCCTCATCGTACATTTTGGAGTAGCCTAGAGGAAAACCAGTTCCTTGTGTTTCCCATGTCTTGAAATTGTCAAATGAAACTTGAGCCTCCTTTTGTTTCTCAAATTCTACTTCAGACTCTGTAGAAAACTGAAGAACTTCTTCATGGTGTTGTTTGATATCACAAAACTTTGAATAAAATAATTTCTATAAGGATTCAGGTTTGATGCTTAATTACACCGCTTCCTTCCCCAAAATTTATGAATTTTCTATCTTGATTTTTAATTCATTTAATTGTGATACCAAACCATTCACTTGAATTTCATGATTTATGCTAGCTTCTTCTTTTTCATCCTGGAGAAGAGCTACTTGGATATCTTTATCATACCTAATTTAATCTATTTTGGTTCTCAATTGTACAACATTTTATACAGATAACTTATTTGCCTCAACAAGTTGATCTAGTTGGGTCTAATGTTCTTTAGACCAGGTATTATCTTGTGCGTTTAGCTTCTCTTGTAGCTCTACCACTTTCTTCTTTTCATTTCTTAATTGAGAAGATAACCTGCTTACTAACCGTTTGTTGGCATTAGAAAAATCTCCTAGATCATATGTAGCTTTCTCTTCTAATTCTTCTTCATTCATATGAGTAGCATTCCACAATTGGACTACTTCTTGTGTAGTTTCTTCATAGTTTCTCATTTTCCTCTTTTTGGTCTTCCTCTTCACTATAGTTCTAGTCTTATCATCAAAACAATTATTGTCCAAGGAAAAAATAGTATCTTGGATAGGATGAAGGCTATCAATATATAAAGAGGTTGTAACTATTCTTCCTAGAATGGTAGTTATGGGAGAAGTATCAATAGGGGGTATAACTGAAACAATTGTTGTTTGAAAATGCTCCATACATGTGTTGGTGTCAAAATCTACATTCACTTCAATAGTTTTAATAGGAGTCTGGATTGTTGTTTTGCTCAAGTCATGTTCTCTTATTGCAATCCTATGTTGATCTTTTTTAACTACCTCTAAATCTGTTGTTGAAGTGTTGTGATCTCGTTCAGTTTTAGATTTGGATTATTCATGCTTATATTTATCATCTTCTATTTATTCTTTACCCTATTTTTTATTATTTTCCTTTAGAAAGGCCTTATTTCTTTTAAATTGCCAATCAATGAATTATGAACACTTGGAACTCTCTCTTATTTGATCAATTCTATGAATGACCTCTTGATAATTTATATCTCTTTGAAAGATAATTTTAAATGGATCATCTTCATGAATATATGTTTTAACATTCTTGACTGAGTTGCAATGTTGTTTCACCACTTGTGTTGGGTCATCTCTCTTAAAATTACCATGCGCTAACCAAATACTTTCCATTTGTTATACCTCATTTAGAGCATCCTACGAATTCAACAAAGAGAAAATTCTTGTTGGGATAGGGAAATAAGGCCATTGCTTTTTTGGGGCTTTTAATAAGGATGCAGTAATCAATGGTGATAGTTTGATAAGCAATTTCCCCAAGAGACAGTATATTCTAAAGTAGGAAAATTCTTCATCAACGAACCAGTCTCCAATATCTTTAATGGAATCAATGGCTTCCTGGGTAAACCTAGGAGCTTCTTGATTATTCATGACAAAGTACAGAGGGGCCATGAAAAAATTAAATATGTCATAAAAGAAGTTTTTACAATTGATATCCCACATTTCGTAACAGTAAATGTGAACATTCCCTTTGGCAGGAGACCAAGAAAATAAAGGAAATGGAGCAACTAAACAAACAACATCAATCAAATAAATAAACATGAAAAACCCTGGGCAGAACCTTGGTGGCACTTCCTAAGAATTTTTAACCTCTGATTTGATATTAGAAGACATAATATGTGCCTATTTGAAAACTTTATTCTTGAGAATTTTAGGAATAAAGGGTACCCAACTTAATTTAAATTTAGTAGGATCATTTTCCCCATACAAACAACGGAGCATAATAGATATCAATTTGGGGGGTTTCTTTAACCTCAACACAGAATATATTTTATGCCCCACAACTTTAAAAGAATTTGGGTCATACCACCAATCTCTAATTAAATCATCCATA
>SNQJ01S0187498.1:0-18461 GCA_010110895.2 Picea sitchensis | reverse complement strand
ATGTGAAATTATTTTATAAAAAATATGGTCCATTTATTCAAAAAGTTATTTTTGTTGTGCCATTTATATTTAAATGCATTAATGCATAACCATACCATTCACACTAAAGTAGGTTAAAATATTTTATGAAAAATGTGGGCCATTTGTTCAAAAAATTAATGTTGGTGCATCATTTATGTTTAACCACACCAATGCATACCCATACTTTGCACAACGCAATAGATTACAATATTTTTATAAAAACTATTGGACATTTATTCAAAAAAATGCTTGTCGATGCACCAAATAGATTAAATAACATCGATGTGTAACCATACCATGTATATCATGCTAAGTCTATAATTAAAAAAAAAAATTAATTGTCGGTCCACCTAATACATTTAACAACATTGGTGAATAACCCTACCATGCACACAAACATAGATATTTTAAAAAATATCAGTTATTTAAAAATCTGGTAGGTGTGCTTTATAGACTTAACACCACCAATGCATAACCTTGACATGTGCACCGAGGAAGGTTAATATATTTTACAAAAAAAAGGAGGATTTTTTTTTTAAAGCATTTAAATGTGTTCAATATATTTGACATCATTGGTGCATAACACTACCATGCACACCAATTTAGTTTAAAAAAATGTAAAAAAATAAATTATGTGCTTGATGCATATACACGTACTAGTGCAATAGTAAATGAGGTACACTGTGGAAGGGTAATTTTAAAAAAAAAATACCAAATTGAATTTTCATTTCTATTGTGATTTAGTGCTTCACATTCATACACGCACTGGTGCTCACTATCTCCCCATGACCATCCCATTGTGTGATGCTATTGGATTGTCACATTTGTCTATTCGCTCACTTCCATAGTAGAGTTGTGTTTGTTTTGGAATTTTGAAAATGATACCAAATTTTCATTTTTTTTCCTACATGGCAACCATGCCTCCTCAATGGAGAAAAGACTAGGTAAATTGATGTTATCCCTTAATTTTCTTTTTTTATGGTTTAAAATTTAAAATTAGGTTTTAATTTGGTTTTCTTTTTAATTTTTTTTCATTGATGCAGTGCTGGCATTTATCTCACACCAAATGTAAGTGCTCTTATAGGATATAACAGTGAAAGACACTCCATTGCATTTTAAACAAACTAGAGAGTTATGCTTAACAAACAAAAACTTCCCATGCTTTTCGGTGCACTAATAAATGTATGTCAAATGCATCAAGAGTGATGCTCCACCTAAGATTAGATGCACTATCAATACTCGGTAACAAAACTAAGCATTGTTGATGCACACATAGATTAATAAACACATCAGATTGACTCGCATCAGTAGGTAGTGTCTATGTAGGTAGCATCTGTGCACAATGCTTCCAAAAATTCTAAGCGCACTGGACAATTAAAGGTTTCATGCCTAAATTTTCCATGCTCTCAGGTGTGCTAATGAATGTATGGATGCACCTTTAGCAGTGCCTATTATGTTGTGATGCATTGTGTACCCTCAGTAACAACACTAAGGGATGATAGTGTTCTTTGTGATTTATAGTGCACTATAGTTATCAGTGTGTTGAGAAATATTTTGGTGCACTAAATATGGCGTGTGATCATAAAACCAACACACCAATAGGTAAATCATATGCATAACAAATAATATTTTTAAACCTATCGATGCATGAAGTATTTAGTAAGAGAACCATTACCAATGCATTATTATAAATGTAGCACACTAGTTGTGTTAGTGCCCTTGTGAAATTGCAACACGCCATTTATGAAGCAATTAGTTAAAATGGGTTAACCGATTAGTTTAACACATTTTTTATGCAAATTTTTTAAGTTCAATATTAAATGAATATTAAAAATGGTAATATAGTATAGATTGTTTATTTTATAGATATATTTTCCTATTGAGATTTGTATGTGAATAAGGGACTACTACAACAAAAACACATTGACACATATACCTTTGTGCATACATGGGAGGATCAAGAGAGGGAGAGGGATATGTTCCCTCCTCCTATTATGCCCCAAAATTGTCTCTTTCTGAGTGATATTAGCCTCCTCAAGTTTTATGAGGAGGTTAACCCCCTCAAGGGGAACACAAACTTATTAATGTGATTGATCCATCATTGGGATTATGACATGAATGCCTTCATGATTGGTCCCAATTTGTTTACTAACCCACAAAGGAGGTTTTTTTTTTTTTATCATCGAGCTATCTAAGAGGGGGGAGGATTTTCCCCATTTCCCTAATTTACAACTTGGTGTTGTTGGTAATGAATGTATTCTATGCCAATGTATGTCCATAGGCTTCAATAATTTGGTGTCTCTACTACGAGAAATATCAATATCTAGAACCCATGGGGATATCTCCTCATCTACTTTAACACTAGAAGTCGTTCCCCTCTATTCCCCAACCCTACTTCCAATATCCTCTACTTCTCTCTTTACCTCCTCAGAAATTCGAGTGTTGTAAGTTGTTGTTTCTACCATCACCAAGGATTTTTCCATATTCCTTTGACTAGGAGGAGGGATAGAGTTCTCCCTACATTTTATTGGCCTCCCTTTGCAAATTATTTGATTGTTATCACCTTTCTCAAACTCCCATTTGATTCCCATCCTCACCAGACAAATTCTGCTCTATATGTCAGTAAGACAAACCATGTCTATTGAAAGTGACTACCTAAGACTGGTAGGCTGATAGAAAAATTCAAAGGACATGAAAGAAGGATTTCAACCAACCTTCCAAGCATACAAATCGCCTGACTTGAAATCATGTCACCTTATCCTTGCATAGTGGCCAAGCTTGATTCATATCTTTCTAAATTTTATATCAAATTTAGAAAGAGATTTTAAAAAGTACCTTCAATTAAAGTGACCTTGATGAAAATAGTTGTTAATATTAATCTTACAAAAATAAGTAACATGAAGATATTACAATTAAAAATGATTCGTAATTTTTTATTTTTTACAGCAGAAATGGTTGTGTTTAAATTAGAAAAATTGTTGGAGCTGCATTGGAAAACACATTAATACATAAAAATTACATACAAATATAAATGATCGGGAATAATATTGATTCCCAACCTCCCTTCATAGAATAGGGGGGAGAGAAATCAAATGTTTCTATTGGGACTTTTCATATCAGTTTCATGAGTACATGGATAAATTCTCGCAAATTGGTTATAACGTAAAACATGCAAACATATCATAATTATCTTAGTAGAAAATGATAAAGGGATGCTTGATGTCCTAGGTGGATATTCATTTTTTCCTCAAGAGCTATCCAATCCCAGTTGGATTCCCTTCCCCTTGCAAAGGGAGGGGAAGGTTTTGGTGCCTTCTTTAGGACTTCGACAAAGGAGATGGATTTAGATGGATTATAATGGAACTTCTCTTCCATCTCTACCTCTTTTTCCTTTTCCTGAGATGAAGCTCTTTCTTCCTCCTTTGTTTCCTCTACTTTCTCGTCTTCCTCCTCTGACTCTTCTGGATCTTCTTTGTGATCCTTTTCTTTATCCTCCTCTTCTTCATGTGCATTGGAAATTGGATTCTCAGGGGATGGATCAATGGCACTATTGGGATGAGTTGGTTTAGGATTAAGATTTTCTACTTATTCCTCTTCAACCTCCTTCTTTGTATTATCTAGATTTGTTTTTTCTTCTAAGTTCTTGATAACTTCAAATTGGTTGTTGCTAGATGTAGGCAACCCATATTGTGATGAATTTTGATGAGATGTCCATTTTAGCTGAGATTTCCTTCATCTACTTGGGATTTTCTTCAACTTAGGATCCATCCTTGACTACTACTTTAAAGGGGCCCACCCTTCTTATTTTTTTGATTTTTTTTTTGCAAAATGTCCATAAGCATGGCATACCATGCACTTTAATGGTATCGTCTCATAATCTATCACTTGATGGTGGATCCATCCATATAGATTGATTTGTAAATCATGTGGGATTCCCTTATCTAAGTCCACATCCACACATATTCTTGCACAAGAATATAGGTTCCCTTTTGGTTCTACTCGGTCAATAAAACAACCCAATTTGTTTCCAATCTCTTAGCAAGCATTCATCCCACAAAATGAGTGGAAGATGAGATAATATAACCCACACTAGGGTTGTTCTAATATCTTATTCTAGGTTAAAGTCAAGGGTCCATAGGGAGAGATACATTCCCCTTGAACCCATGAAATAAGACCCAGATTTGAATATCGGATCTCCCTCTTCTTTGTTAAAAAGGAGAAAGATGAAATAACCACAACCGAAGGAAAATAATAGTACCAGTCGATTTATCTTGGGGGACCATTGTTCTACTATCCATGCTTCTGCAGCTTTTGGGGTTAGCTAGAGGCCTATGAATTTTCCAACTAAAGTATGCTTAGATAGAATGAGGGATTTTTTTTTTTTTTTTTGATCTAGAGATGGGAGGTCTAGATGAGGAATGCCCTCTAATATTTCGATAAAAAACCATGGTTGAGTTTGATTTTGTTTCTTTGGAGCCATAGACCAAACCATAGAGATGAATGTCTCTTTGCATGCATCATTCATGTCTTACAACTTGATCTAAATATGAAGGTTGTGACCCTTGTCCTTAATGACTACTCATCTCCCAGTGAGAACAAGAATCAAACCCAAGCTATAGATCTCCTCACCAGGGTATTGCATCTCCTTTATCACAATGACTATGTCAATATGAGGCAATACCTATAATCAATTGTAGCTTCGGTGGGATGGTGCAGATCAATAGTGGCTAGGGTTGGCTAGGGTTAACCCTAGCCACAATGAAGATACTTAGATGCAACATTTTTGAATATGACTAAAAATGATCCATAATTAGTTAAAGATCTTGAAGTTTCAAAATAATTTAAATTTTTCAAGATGATGGTTGTTCACTTTTCATATCCAACATCATAAAATGAAGAAAAAATGATTTTGGCATTATATTAACATTTTGGAATTATAGAAACTTGTAATAACTAATAATGTCTAAATATACATGTTAAACATGTTCGTGAAATCACCAATAATTATAGTTTTATTTTCGACCATGATTTGGGGTGATCATTTCTTTAAATAAATGTCATTCCATATTTGTATAATCTAACTAAAATTGTGATACTTGAGAATACATACATGGTTGGAAAATTATAGAAAACCATAACAAAATGACACATGCACAACATAAATGTTGATAACATTGTTGTTCTTATAAAAACATATTTTGATCTTGGATCATGTTTTAGTATGAACCAACAATCCCTAATATCCAACACATATGAGTAAAAAAACACTTGGTTACAATGTTATGGGAAAACATAAGGTTCATTTCCATCCCAAATACTTTTAGAGTTAATACATATTAACCCACAGTCACAATCTTCTTTTACATATTCTGGTCCACTTTCATGATCTCTTATATATTTATGATGTAACCCAACTTCCCCTCTATTAGGTTTTTATCATGGTGGCTAGCACAACTAGATGGGATGAACTCAAACTCCACTCCACAATCAAGTGTAACACATCCATCATCAACACCCTTAGTGTAAAAATGACGTCTATATGCCCACATAGATGGGAACAAATCCACCAATAAAAATGAGAATAAAGGGCAATACCATATTTCTAGTAAACCAAACATTAATGAAAACATAATACATTTTATAATTCAAACATGCATTATGAAATGAACAACTGACATAGAGATATTATTACAAAGATACTACATTTGATCCCTATGTTTAGTGCATCCACTTTAACACGTGGATAACAATCAAATGCACCACATTTCTCTATGATTTAGTTAGCCACCCAAAAATTGGGACATATCATTGTCATATTTTATTTTAAATGATCAAGATAAGGCATGCTTATAATATTCAACCATCTGAATTATTTTATACCATTGTCCTATTTCTGTCTCTTATCTTCATACACCACAACCAATGGTTGTGTTTCCTTTGTATTGTAAAGAACAAATTTATTGACGACATCAATTTTTAATTCATTGACATATTCATAAAATCAAAGCAAATAGTATGAGATCAAATATATATTATCAAATTTAGTGTAAATAATTACTTTATAGAAAATTGACAAAAAATAAGTGATGTACCCTTTATCATGTGTCTTTTTCAATTGGTTTGGAGTATCCCCCCTTTCCTTTTGTCCTCATCTCAATGGTCATCCCAAACCACTCCACCTAGTGTATCATTGATTTGCTTGATGTACCCACTACCATAATAGCGCAACCCATATACTATGTACCCCTCTATTGTATACTCCTTGGGTTTTACCCTTTGGTGATCAAATCCCTTCAACGTTTTCATGTACCTCCCCAAGAAGAACACCCAATAACATGAGACCTCCCCAAATAATTCAACTTCACAAGTTAGGTGAATCAAAATATGGACCTACAAGTCAATGAAACTCATGGGAAGTTCTCAAACATAGAAACAATATTAACTATCTCTTGACCTTAAACCCATGTCCAAAGAGAGGGGTGGTGGAAGTAGATTTCAAGCTTTTAAAGAAGGTTTCAACTATATGAGTGTAACCTCATAACTCATCTTGTTGAAGTGCATGTAACAACATTCACTCCATGGTATGGGTATCCCATACAAAATCATCCATAAAAACATCGGTATCATTGTTTCTAGCCCCAACATGTGAAGAACCTATGTTTCTATAGTCGTCTTGAATTGGTGACCAGGGACATAGTGAAAATTGAATAGGTGGTTGATTCAACCATTCTTGGCATGCTTCCTCTCTGAGCTATGCTTGTTTATAAATTTTCTCTCGAGTTTGCATTGTAGTTGAGTGCAACAATAGATGGTATATATATTGCTTGTCATCCAAATATAATTGCAAACTTCATTGAATTGATCATATTGGTAAATGCAATTCATTTAGTATGTTCAAACATTTATTGGAAGTATGGAATTTGTTTTCCAGTATACATAAGACCAAGCAACTTTTTTTCTTTAGGTATTTTATCTCAAGGGAAACTAACTAGCACTTTCCTTCAGTCCTAGGATGGTACTCAAGGTAAACCCTAGATTCTTTAGGGCACAAGGCCATGCCAACAACTAATGAATAGACCATATATAACTCATCAAAAAATGTCTCATTAAGAGCAAACATGTCACAAAGTGGAATTTTATTGTGAGTGAGAAGGGTAACAAATATTCCTCGCAACCTCTCAAGCTACACCCAATTGACATGTAACTAACCACTTCATAAAAAAAATGTTGAATTAAGGAATAAATTTACATTATTTCCACAAAAAATCCAATAATACAATTACTCAATCATTGTTTTTCTTATGCCCCAAGGGCACATCTAAAGGTAGTTCCAATGAAAGCCACCTTTGACGAGTGATTGGTTCTCTACAAAAAGTTATAGTTTATCAACAACTCATTACTAGGGGACAAACTACATATCGCATGCACAACAACAAATCTAGATGCCTTCCTTTTCACAAAGAACTCTTTGTCATTTGAGTGTTCCTTAAACAAATAATATGCACTAAACAATAAGAACCTACAACTATTTATGAACCTTTCAATGTTGCCATAAGTGAGTGGATGACCATTAATATATAACATTTTTGTCTTGTTAAAGTTTCCATAAGCATAATTGTTCATGCACATACTATACATGGAAATGTTATGTTTGTATTTAACACCATCCAAGTAATCAAATCGACTATAAAGAGAACCACAAATGGAATAAGTGCTACTTATTATTTGGGAGGAAAGAACACATGTGAAAGGATAAACAACCCAATATTTTCAACACCTATTTTATACTTGGCAATCATGTAATTATTACCATAAAAGGAGAATTTCATCCCAACATCAGGTATAGGAAGGTAAGTTGACCAAGTGCCATACACAGTGTGGTTGTAACAGGTTTGGTACTTAATATACAAATGTAAAGGAAGAGAGAAGTCATCACTACCCTCTAACAATTAAAGTGACCTTTGTATGTACTTGGACATTGTTACTCTCAGGTCTGAGCTAATACAATTTTTTGGATCTTTTAGTAAATATGTTTTGGGTAGTACTGATATCATAGTTTGGGTCACTAAAACTCTTAGTTGACTTAACATAAGGACATTTGTTCGTTCATTTTGGATGAAATATAATGGACTTGGCTTCCAAATTTACATAAAAGGAGCATATGGAAGTGTTACTACATGTCTTTTCTATATTTCCCATTATATCGTTAATCAACTTTGGGTAGTCAATCATTAATGTAATGGTACAATGTGACATGTCAAGGGTTCACCTTTAACCCTTCACATTTTGAACAACCACATACTACTTGGTTTCCATTAAATATATCCAGTTCATTGTGAAGTACCATTGGCCCAATATGGCTACTGGAAAATGGAATGTTATAGTTGGTGGGGTAAAGTGGCTCTTCATTTTCATCTTCCATCTGCCTATGATATTTTTCATTGAATAAGAGCTCAAAACATATTTATACTTTTGGAACATCTCATGCATATAAACTTGATCACTAATAATGATTCTGCAAAATTCAATGCACAATTATTCAAATGCACATGCAAATGTAGCATAAATCCAATCAGATAATCAAAATATAAATAAAAATGGGACTTACTAAAAATGGCAAGAGAGAACTTGGTGAACTTGAAATGATATCGGAAAAGGAACCTAAAGAATCAAACATTTGATATTATCACATTTTTTCCTTTGCATTTGAGCCAATATCAATGAGTTGATGTTGGAATCCTTTCGAGCCTCCTCATGTTTTTCCAAAATTCATTCCAGATAGGTTGGTCATGAGGGAGATTGCATATCGTACTATCCTTAATGGTTTCAATGTTGCATTAAGAAAATCTCACAAGAAATGTTATCTAGATTACCCCCTTTACATCATAATGTATGGAATCAACAACACCAATTTGTTGAGATGGAAGCCCATGATATTCGAGAATACAATTTTGGAAAAGGGAGGTTTAGAAGGCATGACCAAAAATATATGATAGAATCACATTATAAAGAAAATTACTTTACATGGCCATATAAGAACGAAGATTAGGAAGCGGAGAAAGTGTTTAAGGGATCCATAACTTAAAGATAGGTACAATAGAGGAGAGCTCAAATGCAAAGTTTTAAAATTAAAGATGAAGCTAAGAAAATAGCTAAAGATGATATTAAAGGAGATAAGTTATATAATGAGATCAAGGAGTGTTAGAGAACAATCATTACTAAAGCAACTAGGATAGAAAGAGAAGTAGATGAGAAACCTGAACAAGGCATATTAACGATTGAATTGATTTCTCAACAACAAGGTACTATTTAAAGGGAGCTCGAGGAAAATAGGAAGAAACCCTAGAAATATGAACATATGAAGAAGGTTGAGGCAAATTCCAAGGTCAAGAAAATAAAAACAATCAACTGGAAACACTGGAAGATATCCTAACAAAGTCAAGGGTTGAGCGAAATGGAGAAGCATACACACCTCAGATATTTGCAATAGTAGGTTAATCCAGGATGATAAATAGATGTGATATACCTACTCCCACACCTACTAATGTAGCTGACTTAGATACTTTTATGTTCGATCGAAAGACCAAGAAAAATGTAAGGCATTCCCATAAAAGTAAGAAATTTGCAGTTGACAAGGAGTTCGTGTTGACATCCCAAGTAGTTGTCTTCAATGTTCACAAGACTAGATTAGAATCCATAGCCTATATAGTTCTTGCATTTAGAGAAGAAATTGTAGATGTTGTCAGATCTATTATCATGCAACTAAATATACAACAAGAGAAAATGACAAAGCTAGAGAATAAGTGAATTATTATCACACCAATCAATTTTCTCCTTCTAGCTTCATAAATTATTCTTTTATGATTGAGGATAGTTAAATGTTCATCAAAGGAAGTTTGATCGAAGGGTGCATGTATTCCAGTGGCAAGTTGATAGCATGGAGGACCTTCAAAAACATCTCCTAGCATGGAAGATGTAATGAGAGAAAGTCCAGCTACATTTTGACGACATAAAAAAATGGTAGGACTTAGAAAAGGACCATGTTTTAGATGTTATTTACTTGAATGAAGAAGAAACCATTGCTATCGATTATGGTCTAGATTTTTGTAAAATCTTATCCCAAGAAGCTTGTGAGAACATGGATTCCAAATTGGATGAAGCTGTGAAGACATGGCACCTGATGGGAAGAAGGATCTCAAAGCACAATCTCCCTACCTTACATTCCATTGATGACTTCTTTGACTGATAACTACTAAAGATGCTAGAGGACACTATTGTTCATGATATACAATCTCTTCTTGTTGTTTCTACCATTATTGTTGAACAACTCATGGACTATGTTGAAGTTCCTATTAAAAATAGTTCTTTCATGAAGTGGACACTTTACTAAAAGTGGAAAAATATAGTAAGAAGTTGAGGAGGAACATTGTACCATTGAAAGTGCGACTTGACCAACATCGGTTTCCATAAATAAATCATATTAATGACATGTTTGAATCTTGGAAGTTTTTCAATGATCAAGAAAAGGCCACGAGACAATTAGTAGTTAGTGAAATTGAGAGTCCAAATGGTTAGGAAAAGAATCGTTTTAGTTTTATGTAGTTACTTTATTTTCTCTGTATAAATATGGATGAAGACAATATTGTAAGGGATTTTTGAGACTCAATGATATGGAACTACTTTTATAATGTTAATTTTGGAAGCTTGTTGGCTGCTTTTTGGAGAAATCAATTCGATGTATGTATGAATTTTTATACTTTTATGGATTTCATGCATTTGAGAATTCCTATGATATTGGATTAATATATTGTAGAATATCCTTATGTTATTTATCTTGTCCTTTTTATTCTTTAAATTGATGCCAACAAATGGATATGAATTTTGTAGATTATTTCTTTGTTGTTTGGCTAACCTAAATTTACATCAAGTTCCTTGGAATTTATCTATGTTAATGCTATCAAACTATTTCATGGTTATTGATACATATATTTTGATCAATTTTATATCCATTGCTTGGTCCTTTAGCTTGGCTAGGAATCATAGATTAGGATTGCATTTGAATATTACTAGATTCTTTTCTTAAAGTATTTCATTTCATCAAATTAGTATGGGTAATCGGGCCAAAATATGATGAATTCCCTATTCCAAACGAGTTGAAGTCTAATTGGGATTTTTCTTTGGGTGAAATATTATAGTTGACTAGGACCAACAATCCACATCAACATTTTGGCCCTAGAAGGAGGATCGTCATGCTTGTATAGTTGAATATGGTAGTGGCTCTCTACCACGCGATTATTATCATAAGAAAAAATAAACTAATTCATCATCTAATTAATTTTTAGTTTCAATCAACCAACCTAATTTTGAAGGCGAAATAAGACCCAACCCTAAACCATATTTCCAAGATCCTGATTTTAAAATTGAAAATCTAGGAATACCTTAATCAAAACCTCATTTAGAAGATGAATATGAAGCCCCTTTCATTGTTTCATGGTATGAAGTTAAGGATTCAAGATCCATTAATAGAGCATATTATTGAGAGAATAGATGCAAACTTTCCTTGTTATAGTAACTACATAGTAGTACTAGAGCTTGCTGAAAGATTTTTCAAACTAAGCAGGAAGTTTTAGATTTGACTCTGGACTATTTTCTTTCTCTTTCTTTGGAAGAAATCACTAAACCTATAGATTACATTCCCCCTCTTATTCCATCTATGAGTCCCAACCAGGGTCAAGGTCACAATAGAACATGAAGAAAAAGACAATTGATTCAAACCAAAAGTAGTAAAGATAAACAATCTAGTAACTACCTAGCGATTATAAACCACTTACCTAGAAAAGATAAGTTTGGAGAAAATGTCGCTAAACATTCCTCGCTTCGATTTCTTGCTTCGAGGTCTCCCTTGTTGACATGCACACAAAGGAAAGCAAATTTGCAAGCAAGGTAGAATTTTTTTTGAAACCTAACTACCCTAACTAACTTGGATCAATAAGATATTCCTACCAAACAAATGTATATAAACATAATGAAATAAATTAATTACATAGGTTTGGGGGAAGGAAATGAGAGTTTTCTCTTATTATTAGAATGAACAACAAAAAAATAGAACAAAATCACTTGATCCTCTACTGTCAAAACCGCCTGGAACCTCTATCTGGATTCCGCCTCTCAGTCCACTGAAGGCAACTTCACCTCCACAATCCTAACTCAGAGCAAGTGAGTGAAAGAAGAATGTCTTTATTCTAATAGGAAAGTGTGAGAAAGGGTGATGGAAATAATGGTTTCCAAAAAAGGACTAGTGTGATTGAAAGTGCACAATTGTGGTTGTTATGTAAAAATGCACCAACAAACAATTTAATTGACAAAGTATATATGCAAAGCTCCACTCTTTGATGCCTCTCATAATTTAGTGCATGGACTCGATCCTCTACCACTCCTTCAGTGCTCTGGCTCGCATCTCCTCCTACATTAACCGCTCGAATTTCTCCAAGATACCATCCTCATCATTCCTATAGCCATAATATGAAATTGTGTCAATTCGTTTGTAAATCAAATACCTACACCCCCTCTTCGTCACCTTGGGGGGTTTATCAAATAGCTCCTTGAAATCAAGGAGGAATTTTTTAACCTCAAAGTATCTATAACCAAGGCCCTTGCCAGGGCACCAGGAACATCAACTTCATCCCCTTCCAAGTTTGTCATCTTGACCCCTACTTTGGCACAATTAGGAATGCCAAGATCTACGATTAGAGTTTCTCAGTGCCCCTTTGGCTTGATAAAAAAGAAAGGAACCTTGGTGGATGTCTTAATTATAATACTATCTCAACCTCAAGAATGACATAAGGCCCATATTATATATTTAATAGAAGTTAAGAAGAACATTTGGAAAACAATTGATGATCCATAAGCTTCGCTAGCATGCCTTATCACTAAATAATAAGCATTGCCTTGGTGGCCTGCTCCTCCATGATATCCCCACTCATGTATTTATTAAGAATCTCATGTTTCTTCTTCTCCACAACCATGCACTTGATTTCTTTCTCATCTGGAAGGGCACATGGGAAAAAAAATCTCGCTCTCTCTACTGCTAGTTTCCCTTGTCCTACTTTCCCATTTATTTCACCACATTTTCCTCTTCCTCGACTAGGACCAATGCAACGACAACAACCTATCTGCTATTAATCATCAACTTGGCCTCCCACTTGATAGACTTGATCCTTTGCCACTCCCCCAATGCTTTGGACCACATCTCCTTCTCCGTAGACTGCTCGACTTTCTCCAAGATATTGTCCTTGTCATCCCTATAGCCATAATAAATGACATCAATTCACTTGTAAATATCATACCTAGACCTCTTCTTTTTTTCCTCAGGGGGAATGTCGAATAGATCTTTGATTTCGGGGAGGAATTTCTTAGCCCCACTTGCAAAATTGGTTGTTGGAAGATGGCATGTTACAATATTCTAACAACCAATTATACAATTGAGGCTGAAAAATTCCTCCTCGATGTCAAAGAGATATTCGATAAGTCCCCCAAGGTGAAGAAGAGGAGGTCTAGGTATGATATTTACAAGTGAATTGACACTAATTATTATTCCTACAGGGATGACGAGGATGGTATCTTGGAGAAAGTTGAGCGGCCCGCGGAGAAGGAGATGAGGGATAGAGAACTAAGGGAGTGGTAGAGGATCAATTCTATCAAAAGGGAGGCCAAGTTGATGATCAAGAGGAGATAGGTCATTGCCATTAACTTGGTCCTATTCTAGGAAGATGTGTTAGAGGAAATGGTAGAGAAGGACAAGGGAAATTGGCAACAGAGAGAGCGATATTTTGTTTCCCATGTGCCACTTCCAAATGAGAAAGTGATCAAGAACATGGTTGTGGAGAAGAAGAAACATGAGATTCTTAGTAAATACACAAGTGGGGATATAATGGAGGAGCAAAATGAGGCCAAGGTAATGCTTAATATTTAGTGATAAGGCATGCTATCGAAACTTATGGATCATCGTTTTATTTCCAAATGTGCTTCTTAAATTCTATTAAATGTACAATATGGGCCTTAGGCCATTCTTGAGGTTGACATGGTATTATAATTAAGACGTCCACCGGGGTTCCTTCCTTGTTGATCAGGTGAAAGGGGAATTGGGAAGCTCTGATCCAATATCTTGGGAGTACTAATTATTCCAAAGTAGGGGCCAAGGTGACTAACTTGGAAGGGAATGAAGTTGATGTGCCCAGTGCCACCGAAAAGGGCCCTGATTATAGATACTTTGGGGCTACAAAATTCCTACTTGACCTCAAAGAGATATTTGATAAGCTTGTTTGAGACGAAGAAGAGGAGGTGTAGGTATGCAATTTACAATAAAATTGACGCCCATTCATATTATGGCTACAATAATGATGAGGACAATATCTTGGAGAAAGTTGAGTGGCCCACAGAGGAGGAGATACGAGTTAGAGCGCTAAGGGAGTCATAGAGGATCAAGTTTGTGCACTAAATTATGAGAGGAATCGAAGAGTGACCTCTATTTTTTCCACTGCAAAGAAAAACCCCTGCAAAATTTAACTGTGGAGGTTTTCATACGTAGTTTGTGAATTCAATTATTTTTCTTCTGGATATTGTTATTGTTGCTCTCGCGCTTGTCATCATCAACATCTCCGAATCACATAAAATTATTTTTATGCATATATATATATAGATTAAAAAAAATTGAAATTATAAAATGCACACATATATAACTAATTTCTATTTATAAAAATTGAAATTAATTTATGTTTGTAAAAAAAAGTAGAAAAGTAATCAATACTATTACAAAAGTCAAGAAGCACCATTATCGATGCTTCATATCAAACACAAAGCACCAAAAAGTAGTGTGTTAAGTCTAATGCACCGATGCTTCATTGTCAGTCGAGCACTGATATATACATACCAATATGTTGTGTTATCGAATGCACTAGTCATGGGGTGTCCAACAAGATACCCTGCTATGCCATTTCACATATGTTTTGTGTGATGTGGTGCGGTTGGCTCTACAAAATGCATTGCTTTGTTAAAATTTTTGACTGATAAACTAGGTGGTGCGATTTGTTATATTCAAAGAACCGATACTCTACCTTAGTTGGAGCACCGATGACATTTTAGCATTGCGTTTATTTTATGACACACCAGTAATGGGCATGTTTTAGAAAACACACCGCTATGATCATTTTTTAAATATTTGTCTCGGTACCACTCTGTTAACAACACTGGTGATTTTTGTTGAATTGAACGCATCGACATTCAATTTTTCTAATTTTATGTTCTTTGTTACCAGTGTGTTTGTATTAGAACACATTGGTAACAAGGCATCCCATAAGACAGACTGCAATAGTAAATTATTATATATTTTGTTTTGTGCCTTGTAGTACACAACACTGGTACGTTTTCTTGTATTTGACGCACTGCTGGGCAAAAAATTTGTTATGGAAAATTGGGTGGTGCAACTAGTTAATAAAATGCATTGGTGCTTCATTTATTTTAGAGCATGAGCGTTTCGTTAACCAGTGCATTGTTTTTCTATAACGTACCATTTACGGGGCGTTACAAAAAATGCACCGCTATGCTAATTTTTTGACATTTTATTAGTGTTGTTCTGTGAATGGCATCGGTGCATTACTTTATCATGTACGGACTGTTAGCATGGATTCCTATAAATTCATAGGATGCTTCGGCATCCGAGGCGAGCCAAATCGTTTAAATGCACCGCATGGAATTAAAAAAAAATCTAAAAAAGACTAAATTTCAAGCCAATTTGAAATTTTAATGCAATGAAAATGAAAATAAAAAGGTAATAAATAATTTATCTGGTGTTATCTCTCCCAACGATGCGTGGTTGAACCGTAGAGAAGAAATGAAAAATCATAGTATTTTCCAAAATTTGGAAATGTGTGGAATCTATTAATGGAGCTATCGAACTGACTATAGAGCACTACAAACGAAGATATCACGGAAGGAGAGTGAGAATCAATGCTTGTTAGAGAGATTGGAAGCACATAATGAGGTGTAGCAATGAAAATGGGTATGGTCAGTTTTTTTTTTTTTTACTATTCTTTGGTGCTCCAACAATTGCATGCACCGAGACGTTATGTTTATGTGAGCATTAGTGCGCCCTAATACAACAAACACATCGGAGAAAAAAAATCCACTAAAACCTCCAGTTACTCACTTCCACTATATTCTTTTATTTATAGTGGATAATGGTGCACCTTAATTTTGAAGCATCGAGGCATTTGTATTGTGTGTGCATCAGGGCGTTTGTACCTTATAAGTGCACTACTACAAAAACCTTCGAAAAAACCTTCTCCCACCCACCTTTGCTAACAACCTCCATTATAAATAGAGAAGGGATAATTTTTTCGTGGAGGTTCCATAAAAGCCTTCTCTACAAGGTGTTCTCCTTGTAGTGAAATCAAATTTTATATGAAGAAATCATAGTTTGTGTGACAAGTTTTTGACAAAATTGTTCCATTAGAATAATGGGGGGAAGTAGTGTTTGAAGCTTTCAAATGTTGAATCAGTGAGAAAATTCCCAAATTACAAGGTTGTTAGAGTTTATGGGTAGCTTATCAAGGCATAAATGAAGAAATTCCATAATTCCAGAGTTAGCTCTATGAAAATTTTGGGAAAAGGTAGTTTGCATGTTATGTATTTGAAAAAATGCCAAAGAAAAGAAGTGTATAATGCTCATAATTGGCAATTTTATAGATTTTAAATGCCCAAATGGTGTTATTGACAAAGCATATGTGTGGGCATGGAAGTGATGTTGACAAAAATTTTAAAATACAGAGTTCGGCTCTGCATAAGGAAATTGGGTAAACATGTATATCTATATTAATTTTACTGTTGATAAGGGTTGGAATTCTCAACAACTGAATTGGAATTCCATTTGGATACAAAACAATTGGGAATAAAAGTTGAATTTGTAAGGCCATGGTGAAAAACAATATTGATTAGGTCGTTTTGCTGTTAATGATGCAACTGAAGGCCAAGAATCAAAATTTAATCAATTCCCAACGTAAGTTTACATAAATTGATTATGTGTCAAAATATGATGTGGATGAGCCATGTGGAGTTTGAGGCACAGGTGGCTAACAACAATTCCAACACTTAGCCAGTGCAAATCTTGAATTAGTTGCAAAGGAAAATGAAGAATGGGTCAAATTCAATGAATGGGGAAGAAGGGATAGTTCATTCAAGAAGAGAAAATCATGGAATATACAAGTGCTCAAGAAGTGTTACCATAATTTAAGGGAATCATTATTCACCAATGCATTTAGCTAGGATTCCATATGCATCCAAAGAATCACAGAGCAACCCACAAGTGTGACCAATCAGACATCAATGGAGAAGGTATGAACAAGATAGTTTGCAAGGAGAGCTTATGAATATTAAGGCATTGATATTTGATGGTAAAAAAAATATAGGATAGGATGTTGAACCCTAGTTTCTAGGGATAAGGAAGTACTTCCATTTACGCAATTAATCATCTTTTTGAAAGCCAAAATTGATATATATATAATTTGCAAGGAAAAGCCTCTATGTGGCGGGACCAAATAAGGCAAGTTAATCATATTAATGAGAGGAGGATATCTTGGAAGTAGTTCAAGACGTGCTTCCAGTAGAAACACCTCTCTAAGCACTACTATGACAAGAAAATTATTTGAACTCAAACTAGGGAATATGACCATGGAAGAATATGAAAAGAACTTTTTGGTGTTACTAAGATATGTTGGCTATATTAAAGAGGAGAAGGTGAAGATACAGAGGTCCCTAAGTGGGTTTCCTACATTATACAGAGATAAAATTCAATTTCATGAGTCTAGGACTCTTGAAAAGAAAATTGGGAAGGCTAAATACTTGTATGACCAAAGAAACGACAAAGCATTATTACAAAGGAGGAGGTCACAGAGAGACTGGATAATAGGGAGAATTACCAAGAAAAATATAACATGCATGAAGTGATAGTTGAACCATCTCTATGGTAATTGTATGTATGCTTGGAAGAGTTGCAGGTTATAAAATAACAACTTATGTGTAAATAATACAAAGGAAATAATGAATCTTCACTCACTTGGAAGTTGCTAATGGAGGAATAAATCATTCCATGGTGTGGAATTGTCTTATAAGACCAAGTTGAAGTTGGTTGAGAACAATCTAATGAAATGAAAAACAAATTCCATAGTTAGATAAAACTTATGAAAATTAGATACAAAGGCACGAGATACCATAAGATGGATGCTTAAGCTACTAGAATATATTGCATCATTGAAGTATATGGTTCCAACAATGGATGTGGATTGTTGGATGAGAATGAGGGTAGGGAATGTTGAGTGCATTTTGAGTATATAAAGGGTATCCCTAGAAAACAAAGGAATTTGCCTAAGATAACAAAGGAATATGCA
>SNQJ01S0187497.1:27693-44480 GCA_010110895.2 Picea sitchensis | reverse complement strand
CAATATCTCTTGTGTATTTATTGAAGAAGTGACATAAAGTATAAGTCTTTATTTGCAATCATTGACTTCGTCAATAATTACATGTATTATTGCTCATATGTATTAAATATAGTCATTAATACTTTGAAGTACTAACCACTGCAACACATTCTTTTAGTTTTATTTGCCTTGTCTCGCAAACAGGTGCCATCCAGTGGAATATCTTTTTTTTTTTTGACTATCTCTCTTGGCAGTAATCTGTGAAAGGAAACCCTTATCTTGATCCTTTAGACCTTTATACCTTTCAGACACTTAGATTACTAGGGACGTTTCCCTTGGGATTAGCCACCCTAAACAGAAAGAGCTCCCCATCGAGGTGACAGTGGGTGGGGAAGCTCTTGTTACGCTAGTTTGAGCCTTGACTTCAAGCTACCTAAACCTTTCCTACAAACTGAGCGATAACAGTACTCTAGATTGGATACATATCTAGATCATGTAGGGTTTAGAAAAGGAAGTGCATACAACAACCTCTACATCATCAAGGTAAGTCAAGATAGTATTTTATTAATTGAATTTTTTGTTTATGATATTATTTTTGGTAGTGATGATGACAGGTTAAGCCAGAAATTTGCAAAGGATATGCATAATGAATTTGAAATGTCAATACTTGGAGAAATATCCTTCTTTTTGGGACTTTAGATACGTCAAAGAAGCCAAGGTATTTCTCAAACCAAGTATATCAGAGAAATGCTAAAGAGCTTCGGAATGGAAGATTTCAAACCGGTTATCACTCCCATGCAAACCAGTTGCAAGTTGAGAAAAGATGATGATTCAAAATCTACAGATCAGAGGAAATACATATCAATGATTGGTAGCCTACTATATGTGAAAACATCCAAACCATATGTAATGCATGCAGTTGGATAGGTGGCACGATTTCAAGCAACACCAAAGGAATCACATGTAGAAATTTATTAGCATTGAAGAGGATTTTCGGATATCTCAAGGAACATAAGAGTTTGGATTATGGTATCCAAAGGAAAGGATCTATCACTTATTGCCTACAAGATGCAGATTGGGTGGTTTGTGATGACCGACGAAGCACCAATTAGACATCGTTACTCAGGTGAGTGTTTAGTATCATGGCTAAACAAGAAACAAACCATCAATGTCTTTATCTACGGTCAGTGAGGAGGTATGTTGCAACACCAACATATTTGTACGTGCTGGATGAAATAAACTCTGCCAGATATACAGGTTAGTATGATGAGCCCATTTCCAATGTATTGTGATAATACAAGCACCATCAATATCTCAAAGAACCCGGTGATGCCTCTAAGATGACACATTCCAATCAAATTATCACTTTCTGGGAACATGTTGCAGAAAGGCATCAGAGTTGAGTATGTGGGCTGCAAAGAACAAATTGCTTGAACATTGAAAACCACTTCCACAGGAAGCCTTTGAGTATCTTCTGGGGCTGGAGTTATTTCTACTTCAAAGTGAATGCTTTTGAATGCTTATCTTATATGTAGATGTACATTAGGAAGCACCATAAAGAGAGAAAGGAAAATAGAAAGAAAAAAAAAAAAAAAAAAAAAAAAAAAAAAAAAAAGGGAGAGATTTATCAGATGTGGAAGATAGAGGAAGACGACAGAGGCATGGTTCCAGGGGAGCATGAGTGATATAACTTCAATATTGCATGACATGGTTTTAGTATTGCATGGAGTGTTTCCATCAATTCCAAATGGGGATATTGTTGATTAAGGTTGGTTGTCATTGATGTCAAACCAGAGAGTTGGAGAACCTAGGTTTGGGTAATGGACTAGTTTGTTTGATGGATAACGGTATGAGTTTTGATATATATTTACAGGTAATACTATTCTATATGGATGAGTACATGTCATTCCATTTCCATTGGGTATGTGGGCGATCACATAACTCCTCCGCAGGTTAGAGAGTTATGGCCATGTGAAGTTCGGAGAACCCTCATGAATCATCTAGAAGCCCCAAAGGTCCAAAGTAGTCCAAAGTGGTTTAAAGAGATTTTTAGAAGGTAAATAATAAAATTAGTGATGAGTGTACTATAATTCAAAGTGAATACAAACAAATTATTTAAATAATAAAGGATTAATGGAAATTACTAAGTTGACAAGTGGTTAGAAGTGGGTTAGCCCTAAAATAAGGAAAGTGGTTTAAGATGGTTAGAGGACAACCCCTTGAGGTAAAGTGAAGTGATAGGTGTACTATAAGTCCCAAAGTGGATACAAAATAAATTATTTAAATAATAAATTTAAAGGATAAATTACTAGTTGGACAAGTGGTTTAGAAGTTGGTTAACTCTAAAATAAGAGAATTAGGTTAAGATGGTTAAAGGTAACTCCTTGAGGAAGCTACATGAGAAATTATAAAATAAGAGACAAGGCTCTCTAATTTTAATATCACACTTGATCATATTGAATATCTATAGGTGACTAGCAAGGGTAACCAAAGGATATCTAAGATAAATTCCAGAGAGAAGGTGAAGTAAAGAGGCCGAAATTCAAGGGAGGATAAATTCTTTTTTTGATGATGCTTTTATAAGGTATGTTATTTACAGGTCATCTCACCATTTTAATAATTTTTTTTTCTAGAATGAGTTATACCATGAAATTGATATGCAATTAGAAAACATATCAAGTAGTTGTGGTACAAATTTCATATTGTGAGTCCAATTAGAAAACATATCCAAGTAGTTGTGGTACAAATTTCAATTTGTGGGTCGTTGTAGTTTTGGAGTTACACTCCGTGGAAAATAGGGTTTGTGGCTAGTCTTGAAACTAGTCTAAAACATGTGTTTCGGGTAAAAACGTCATAAATTATTCATAATAGATCCAAATTAAGTAATACAAAATGTGTTGGTTAGAGTAAATTCTGTAGTATTCTAAGTAAAATTTTCAAATCCATACAACAAATATTCCATGCAGGTCATGCTCTACAAGTTCGCTCTCTAGAATAAGCCAAAATTCAACAAGGTATGCCATTTTTTCTATAACTCCTTTTTTGAGAGGTTCCAAGTAGTAACACCTGGAGGAATTGCATAAAACACACTGAATAACATTGTGTACTATTTTCATATCTTTATTCATTACAGGTACATAGTTATGATTATTTTAAGTTAGGGTTATTGACTAATCCAAAACTAGTCATGTGAGAATAAAGAAAAGTTTGATGAAAATGCTAGTCTCTTGTTGTTAAAGTTAAGGAAGGCTTGCAGGTATGTGATCATATACACTAGGTCTATTACATAGTTATAAATCAGATTTGGATGATGAAATTGATGAGGGATTTTGGTTGAGGTAAATGTTGGGTACATGGTTGAGACAAGTAGTTGATGAGTTGGCACATACATAAGGTTGTTGTGACATGTTATTTGTACATGTTGGTGCATGGTTGATGCACTTGTTTATGGTACAGGTTGATTAAAGGTTGGTTGGTACAGGTTGGTGCATGGTTGATGCACTTTTTTATGGTACAGGTTGATTATAGGTTGAGGTACAGGTTGATGCATGGTTCAAGTTATTGGTATAGGTTGTTTGGTGCAGGTTTACAACAATATATGTCACAGTGATAGTGTGACAGTGGTTCCATCATTCTACTTATACGTCATGGCGGTTGGACGAGGTAAGGAAAGGTGGTTGTAGCCACCTTCCAGTTGTATCCAGAGAACATAAGGGGTTGTATCCTTCTTCTGGTTGTAGCCACCTTCTGGTTGTAGCCGGAGAACATTGGGGGTTGTAGCCTCCTTCTAATTGTAGCCAGAGAATTGGGGAGTTAGAGCTTCCCTCAGGTTGTATCATGCAAAACTAGGGGGTTGGAGCCTCCTTCCAGTTGCAGCTAGAAAACAAAGGAAGTTGGTGCTTCCAATGATTGTAATTCTTCAAGACATATAAGAAAACAAATTCTGTGGTTTTCTCCCTCTTTGGGTTTTCACGTAAAACACTGATGTACTGTGTATGTGTATGATTGTTCATTTGTTCATTGCTTATTTACTCTGCAATTATTGGATGATAATGCTACATTGATATAACACTTGGATTATATGGTTAAAAAGGATTAAATTGCTCTATTACTGATTCAACCCCCCTCTTAGTAATCCAAAAGTTATTGCTGGTGAAGGTGGACACTTAGAATAATGTTGCAGATTCATTGACAAAGTTTGTGAGCATTGAGAAGTTTTCTTGGTCTAGAGAAAAAATGGGCATTGCTTCCTTGAATTGTTTGATCATGTAATCCCAGGCCCCCCTGTATGCAAAGAAAACAACAAGTGGGAGAATGTTGGGTATTTGTTATATTATTTGCATGATTATGCCATGTAATGTGCATTGGAATGGGACTAAGGGGGGGGAATTCTCCCCTCCTGTTTGGGAGTTTGGTAGTGTAGCTCCCAAGAATTTTTTTTTGGGTTGTTTTTGGTGTTTTTCATCCAATGGTTTTTCAACCCATTGTAATGTAATTCTGGTCAAGGAAGCTAATCATGGTCAATGGATTAGGGTTTTTGATGTTGTGGGATCCTATATATTGTATTGTGATACCGAAGTTGATACAATGAGAGTTAGAGGTGCGACTCTAAACAATTTGTTGGTTTTGCTGGTTAAGGGTTTCTAGGGTGAATTTCTAAGTACTATGTGTCATTGTTGTTGTTTTCTTTTCCTTGTATAAAGAATCTGCATGCGCATTTCTATACTATAAAGGTTTAAAACCTACGCATAATTCCCAAAAACCCCAACAATTTTGGATAGAGTTATTATTGTAGTGGAGATTTAATTGATGTTACAAGTTACCAAGGAGAGGAGAGGAAAACATAGTTGAGTGAAGTATAGGAGGATATAAGCAAGATGGTCGAGAATAATGATGGTGGTATTTTTTTAGGAGAAGAACTTCAAAACTTGAAAAGACTAGAAGGGGTAAAGAAAGGGCTATTAGAAAGAGAGGAAATAKAATGGAGGCTTAAGAGTAGGGCCATTTGATTGGTTGAAGATGTTGAAAACACTAAATTCTTTAAAAATGATGCCAAGCATAGGTAAAATATCAATACAATATGGGAAAATACCACTTAAGAGGAATCAAAGGTAAGATATTTTTMTGAAATAGTTGAGGAAGGAAGAAGTCACTTCAAATATTTATTTTAGGAGCCAACGAAGTAAAATATAGAAAAATGACTGAAGGTAGTATGTCTCTTTCCAAGGCTTATATAAGACCACCATAATGAAGAACTAGGAGTTAAAATAACTAAGGAGGAATTGAAATCAGTTATGAACTCTTTGAAAAAGGAAAAAATACTAAGCCTAGATGGGTGGATAATGGAATTTTACTTAGTTTTCTATGATATGTTGGAGGTGAATTCCCTAGGAGTAGTAGAAAAGTATATAACCTATGGACATGTTTTGGGTTCCTTAATGAAACTCTTATTACTTTTATTTCCAAAAAGAATGAGTTGCACTCATTTGATGACTGCATGTCAATGTCTTTGTGCAATTTTGTTTATAAGATCATATCAAAGATATTGGAAAACATATTGAAAATTCTTCTATTAGGGATTTTATCACAGGGACAATTTAGGTTTCTCTTCAATAGGAAAATTCATGATGTATTTGGATTAACTCAGGAGGGATCACATTCCATAAACATGGGTAAAACACTAGAAATGGTTCTCCAAATTCACTTGGAGAAGCATATGATAGGGTAGGTTGGTTGTACCTAAGGCCATTCCCAATTCAAATAAGGACATACATTCAAACAATGAATTGGATTATGCATTTCCCCTATTTGGCTTCCTTTGTAGTACTTATTAATGGTTCTGTTTCAAGTTTTTTAATGCTTTAAAGGGACTTAGGAAAGGATTCCCAATGTCCCATTTCCTATTCATGTTGGTCGTAGAGGGTTTGAACAAATTGATCAAAGAATAAATAAGGGAAGGGTCTATTAAGGGGATAAAGGTAGCAAGATCAATCAATTTGAAACATCTCCTTTTTATTGATTATGTGATGTTATTTGGCTTAGGTACATTACAATAGTGATCAAATACAAAGAAATCATAGACTTGTATTGCAAAGCAACTGGCATGGAAGTAAATTTTCAAAAATATTACATTCTCTTCAATGGGTTGGAGAATAAAAAGAGGGAGACACTTCTAAAAAAATCCCATTTAACTCAATCTCTCTAGATAAAGTAGTCAAGTACTTGGGTTTTCATTTAAAACCTAATGATGACGAATTTTCAGATTGGCTGCGGTTGTATAAAAATATTGAGGATAAAGAGACAAATTGGTGTTTTATATGGAAATCTAAAGGGGGTAAGATGAATTTGGTTAAATTAGTCTTGGAAAGTATCCTAGTCTACTTCTATCCTTGGCTCACATTCCCAAATGGATGTTTGACAAATTTAGAAGAAAATGTTTCAGTTTTCGGTTGACCGAGAAGCAAGAAAAGGAAGCGATATCATTGGTGAAATAGGTCACATTGGCAAGATAGAAATAGATATGTGGATGGAGTATTAAGAACATCTATTTATTTGGACAATCCTTGGCTATTAAGAGTTTATGGAGATTTATTTGTAATCAGGGCTTCTGGGGGAAAGCAACGATGAAAGTTTTTTATTGGAGAAGGGATAATATAATATTGGATAAGGAGTGAGACAAAGTTGCACAATGGAGCATTAGTAATCTATATGGATATGGTTAAGGCATTCCATTTAGTGGGTAAATGACTAGCCTAGAAAATAGGTAAAGGTAATATGATCAAGATAGGAGAAGATCCTTAGATTGGTTTTGTTGGAAACCACATATTATTAGTCCCTTTGATAAATGCTCTTCATAATCAAGGAAATTTTAGTTTAGCAAATATAGAGTCTCAAAGGCTATCTATTGAATGGATAAAAGAATGGACGAGTGTAAATGTAGTAAACCTTCATAGATAAAATATAAAAGACAACCCTTATGTTTACTACATTTAGGTGCAAAACCCGATGTTGTTTTTGAATGTTGATGGAAAATTTGATTGTGATGTCAAAAATTATTTAGAAACTATTAAAAAATTACATTTTTTTCTTCTTGTGCCTCAATAAATGTCACAATTCTGACGTTTTTCCAATAATGTCGCAATTTCAACATATGGTTGTCATAGTTATGACATATGGTTTATTTGACCAAAGGACCATTATAATGTTTAAACGTTCAGTTAATTTGATTTAATTAAAAATTCAATAGTTTTGAGTAGGTCAAATAATCATCAATGTTTTGATGATTATGTAAATTATAAATATTATGACCCAAGAGATATGGTGACAATTATGTAATACTCTTGACATCTGTAATAATATTTTTGTCATTTTTGTGATGTTTGAAACAATTGTTTTTTATCTTCTTTCAATGTCCATATTATCTAYAGAGTTTGGATTCTCTATATGATCCAAATTCTCTTTAGGTCAACAAATTGTAAATAAATTTTGAATGCCATATGTGTGGAATTATTTGAATATATTCTTATACTGTACTAATATTAATTCAATGGATTTTGTTATAATAGATAAGTATAATGTTAGATTTTGATTAGGATGAAAAGTTGAGGACCATTTCTAGCTTAAACGAGGCATATTTTGATGGCAAATGTTATTTCCCTTGCAATGTATGCAAAGGAATAATAATGAGAAGAATTAAAAAATAATTAGTTGTAAAACATTGTTATGAGTTTGGGAACATTAAAGGGAGGATAATATCCTCCTTCTTATGGTTGGTATAAAAGAGGGAAATCTTAACATGGGAAACCTTCACAAAAGAAGGTAACTTGACCCATATAGATGCCCCCTATGTGAAGAAAATGAAGAATCAATGGAATACATCTTAAATCAATGTAGCTTCTCTTTCTCTTTTTGGGATCTAGGTGCCACCTACCTTAGAACATTAATAGATAAAATTCAAATCTCTGTTATTTTTGCTTTATCCAAATGGCGCTTAGAGACATTCACAAACAAGATATCCAACTATGCATGGACTATATTTCCAGATGCCTCATAGCCTTATAGATCTAGAAAGAAAGGAACAACAACTTCTTCAAATGCAAACTCCTTTCATAGTTAAATTTATGGATGTTGCTGGAAAGGAGCATAAGAGAAAACCTCTATACCAAAATTTGGTCTTAGAGGATCTTGATTGAGACCCCTATTGTAGTGAAATCATGTTTGTGTGGGGCCTAGAAAAATGCAATTTTAATATCAAGTAAAAAACCCTCCAGGCTAGAGTCCTCTCCCCCAACTCTTGGTCCCGACCCCTAATAGGCATTATCAAGAAAAAAATTGACAGTGATTCTAAGGGAAATATTGGGTAAATAGGCATTAGAGGAGAATTTATAGACTCTAAAGGAAAAAATATTCTCCTTTACTCTGGATTTAGAGGCATTGACACTAGTAACTCTATTGATTTGCAAGATCTTAAAGTGGCTTATGTTCTTTCCAAAAAACACAATTATTTCAATATTCTCGTTGAAGGAGACTCCCTAATTGACATTTAATATCTAAGTAATCTTTACAGAGGTGTAAGCCTAGAAAAGGTATTGATGCACTAGAAATTCACTATTGCCGTGACAAATATACTCCATTTGATCAATATTCTCCAAATCACCTATCCAAAGCATGTTCACCAAGAAGAAAAAAAGCTCATAAACCAAATGGACAATGAAGGCTCAAGACTCTCCAATGAGGACATTGAGCTCACTTTCTTCAACAAAACCAATAGAAATATTCTTTATGAATGCACCCTCATAGATTTGGGGGACATGGATTCTTTTCAATCAATCAACTTTAAGATTATAACCCTAGATGCCATGACATAAGTAAATCAGAGCATGTAGAATGAAAGGGTGCGGGACAAGACACTATATGTGAAGATGTAGGAATGCAAGGGATTGACATCATATGCAGAGAAGCGATGATGTGGGAATGTAGGGTCTAGATGTGGAGATGTGGAAATACAGGGACTTGGAATGTAGGGAATGTAGGGACCAGATGTGGAGATGTGGAAATACAGGGACTTGGAATGTAGGGAATGTAGGGATCTATAGTTTAAATTCTACATTGGATGCATGAAATCAAGGACTTCAAACTAGTTATAGAGGTGTAGGAATGCGATTAAGGCAACGAGWCTCTCCACACTTTGTGAAAATGTAGAACAAAGAAAAAAAGTTAGAAACTAGGCACTCCAGTCTACATTGGATGTGGAATGCAAGAATGTGGGAAAAATTAAAAGAAAAAGAAAGGAAACAATACTCTCTACTCTCYACATTTCACACGTAGAATGTGGAAAYGTAAAATGCAAAATAAGGAAAGAAAATTTGAAAATCAGGCTCCATACTCCACATTGTATATGGAATGTAGGAATGTGGGAATGTGGGAAAAATGAAAAAATAAATTTTAAAGGTTCTTGAGATCATTTTCATTCCTTTTATACTAAAGCATTTTGTAAATCTTTTTTACTTTTACCTCCTTGGAAAATTTATTAAAAAAATAAAAAAATCTCCATACTATTTAAAAAAAAATGATTAGAACTATAGATGTCCCTATTGCAAGCTAGAGTATAGAAAAAGAAGTTTGAATTGCTAGTCCAAATCTATGAAAATGTCACTTATGTAAGATTCAATTGATCAACATATAAGAGGATCTAGAATCTATTTGAGAATCAATACAATTAACAATTTGAGAGAAGATAAGAGAAGAAGAGTCATAGGAGCAAAGTAATTCTCATTAACATATGAAAAAAGAATAATCATCCAAGAATGAATGGACTAATTAATTACAATACAATTCAATTGAATGCAACATATAATAATTAGTCATGCAAGTATTCTAGGCTTAACTACATGTAAAGCATAAGAGAACATGCCCTAATTAGCCAATGTCACCAGGGAGTTAACTTGGATTTTACTATCCAAGTGGAATAAAATAGCTCATGCATGAGAGAAGTGGAGTAAACTAACTTATGATCTACTCCTCAAGTGTGAGCTTTTTCCAAGAAAATAGTAATTATCCCTACAATGGACAAAAAAAGGTTTTTGGCTCCTAGAAAATAGGTTTTGACCCTATAATTAATGAATGAAGAATTCCTCTTTCTAGAAAGGTGGAATTTACCTAAGATAAAAGTGGAATTTACCTAAGATATATCCCTAGAATTAAAGGATGAAGTTCAAGTGCACTCTAAGAGAGACAAAAAATATGCATGTGACAGAAAATGATGCATTTGCACCAACTTGATGTAGATTGCAATTTAAAAATGCAAAATAACTAATTGGTCATTATAGAAAATATCAAATAATTCTAATTTTCAACATGAAACCACCATAGATTTCAATGTTAATGTTTCTCTAAACAAACCTTCAAAATTGCTAAATATACATGTAGCTTAGAAGCACAAAACAACTATAAAAACATGCTAGAAATAATAGAATTCATTAAAAAAAAATGCAATTCTCATTTACATTTCTTAATGAAATAAATAATTAAATATTTACAATCATCAAGGCATACAAGGTTCCACCAAAGATGTCATCTAACAAACTAGCATAATTCTCCAATTCTAGAAAAACAAAATAGGATTTTTGAACTCTCCAACATTCCACAAAATTCATATGGGAAAGTAATCATGCAAACACTGGAATTATTGTAAATATAAGTATAATGTGCATAGAATGCCCTACTTGCATTTTAAAACCACTCAATAATTAGCACCACAGAACAATGAGTTTCATCTATCCAAATATATGTTCAACCTAAATGTTTGCTAACTCTAACATCTATTATTTTTAGTAGACACATGGAACAATATGATTAATTAACACTATAGAACAATGAGTTTCATCTAGCCAAACATATGTTCAACCTAAATGTTTGCTAACTCTAACATCTATTAATTTTAGTAGACACATGGAACAATATGATTGAAAGATGAGATCTTGAAAACAACAACAATGTTTTGAGACAAAGTTAGGGGAAGTAACAGAGTTGAAATATAGTTCAATGGACTAATTGAATCTAACATGTACAATTATGAACTCAATTTGAATGCAAAAACATGACAAATCACATATATGCTTCACATACATGCTAACAATGAACCTAGGGTAGGATAGGTGATGCAAGAACATCTCGCTTTCATTAAAATCTTCAAAGTGTCAATTAGACCTTAGGGTCTTGATACTTCCTAAGGGAGTGGGTTTATTGTAAAAACATTGTAAGGTTAGAATTTGCAAAGTAAGAGGAGAATATTTTAAAGTGATGAGGTGTCAAAGTCATTAATTAGAAGATGAGTTATTGTAACCAAATTACCACTTGGTGGTGGAATTCGATAAGATTTGAGTTAATGAGTCATTTAGATAAATAGGGTCAAATATCTATTTTGGAGTTAGTTGCAGGTTTAAGGAGTTATTTTTAATGAGCTGGAAGTAAAGCTTTCAAGTATATCAATGTAAGTCTATGGGAATTTGATTAGAGGTGGCCAAATAAATGAGAACCATGTCATAGGAGACTTGATTAGGGTTATTGAGTATGTACAATTTTATTCTGTTAATGAAATGCTTCCAAGTATATCAATGTAAGCCTATGGGCATTTGATTATAGGTGGCCAAATAAATGAGAACCATGCCATAGGAGACTTGATTAGGGTTATTGAGTATGTACAGTTTTATTCTATTAATGAAATGCTTACAAGTATATCAATGTAAGCCTACAAGCATTTGATTAGATTAATATGCCATGAATTAATCTTAGAATGATACCATAGGAATGGTAATGAATGGAGGTAAACGTATAATGTGAAGGATTAGTAGATTTAGTGGAATGAGAGAGAATGAGTGCTCAATATTATATTGTTCACATTTGGGTGAGCTTAACAAATATTTGGATGCTCAAATATACTTTTTATTCTTGTTAAAGTTTGAAGGAGAATCGAAATCACATATTTGTATGTACAGAGTTCTGAATTATGTTGGACTAGCATAATTCTGGTAATAAATCTTTGTTGAAGATAAGACCATGATTATTCAGCCTAGAACATAGTGTGTATGTGTGAAGAAAGATTTCTGCAACATGTTTAAATTCTTGTAATGTATTAAGCATTCTTGTAGTTCAGTTGTATTCATGTAGCTCGAGCATTCTAGTAATGACTATAGAGTGGAAGAGAAAGGGTTTATGGAAAAGTAGAGCAAGGATCCTTGCATCAATAGGTTAGAAAATTTTTGAGTAAGCACCTTGGTTAGAGGATGGTGATTCTAGCATAAGAACTTGACCATTATACATCCAAAATAATAGGCTTTATATCTATGTCAAGTTGTAAAAGATACATGAAATCCATTCACATAATGACATGGAACAATTTCTTAGAGTGAATAAAATTACTCCTTAGGATATATTATTCTTACTCCACTAAGAAATTATGGAATTAGATGATAATTCTAGCGTAAGTGCATGACCATTTTGATGACGATTCTAGCATAAACACACGATCATTTTGACAACGATTCTAGCATAAGCACATTACCACTCTACATTCAAAACAATAGGCTTTATATACATGCCAAAGTGAAAAAGACACATCAAATCAATCAATAGAATGACATGAAATGATTTTCTACGAGCAAAAAAGATTCATCCACTATAATGCCAATAAAACCATGAATAGTTTTAAAAATCCACACAAAAATTATGTAATAAATTAAGAAATAGGCCAAATTGTGAAAGTTGCATCAAATTTATTAATAGAATGACATGAAATAATTGTATATTAGTAAACAATTTTTTTGATAACCATTGTATCATAAGCAGACGACCATTCTAGCAACAATTGCAACATGTGACATGACCACTCTACATTCAAAACAATAAGCTTTATATAGGAAAAAGTGCAAAAGATGCATCGAATCAAGCAATATAATAATATGAAAATTTTGTTTATTGGAAAAAAAGATTCCATGCTCTCAATGTAACAAATTGGGCAATCTTTTACAAGTAAAATCAAGGGAAAAACCCAATTATACTAACTATAGATACTAACTTTTTAGTAGAGACACACAAGAAATTGTTAACTAAGCACAATCACGATTTGAGATGTAAGATAATACAAAAAGAACTTTTAATTGCAAGATCAAAGCTATGAAAACTTTACTTGATCCAAATTGTACGCTAAAAATGCAAAATCACCAATTGGGACAGTTAAAAAATATCTCAAAAAACTCTAATAGAAAATCCTAAACTAAAGTAGCATCCACTTTGACAACCCAATAATTTTAAATAGAAATCTTAGGACTTTATAAGATTTTGATTATATTCATTGAAACATACCTTGAAATGGAAATTGCAAGGTTAGAAAAGAAAAAATGATTCATATAAATCTCACATGAATATGAAAAATCAAACTAAAACCAAATTTTATTACACATCACCAAATAATTAGAATCTCAAAGCTTAAAAAATAATGGAAGCATGACCAAAATCTAAAAATGAAGCCCAAAATTACACCATCATAGACATGGGCTTGCCTATAAATATTTTATTGGAAAGAGAATAATCAAAGGGCTATTCACTAAAGCATTGGTCTAACACGAACAAATAAAAATACACTAGCGCATCAAAGCAGATTGAATATCATTTTGTACTTATATAGAAACTAAGGCAAGCAAATACAAGTATGCAATCATGTTAACAAACATAAACCCATCGATAAAAGGAACTTTAACTTTAAGTAACTGCGGAGTTATGATAGCTATAAGTAAACATGGATGTATGGGAAAAGAACAATGATTCCAAAACACATAATTCTAGAGCTGCAAAATGTGTATAAAAATTCCCACACAAGCCTTTAATAATTCCAATAGAAGTATGGTATTGCATTAAACTATATCAAATATCATTTTGTACTTGTATAGAAATAAAATTATAAACATATAGCCATGCAAGATTTTTAGAACATAAGGAAACCCATAAGAAAAAGGCGTTATAGCCATGCAAGCTTTTAGAACATAAGGAAACCCATAAGAAAAAGGAGTTAAGTAACTATTGGCTTATGATCGTTGTAAGCAAACATGGATGTTTCATTCAAGGAGAATGATGACATTCCAAGGAACACAGTTCTTTGCATATTTAGAAATCAAACTTTCTTAATTATTAATTTCCATATACATTACTACTGCCCTTTTATCTACTCAAGCTAAAAGACACATCAATATTTTTGCTTTGTGATTCTTCTTATATAAGAAAGGGAGTAAAAGTGATTACACTCCTTAAATTGTTAAGTAACAATTTAAATCTTAATAAATATAAATTCCCTTTTATCTACTCAAGCTAAAGGACACATCAATATTTTTGCTTTGTGATTCTTCTTATATAAGAAAAGGAGTAAAAATGATTACATTAACAATTTAAATTTTAATAAATATAAATTTAATAAGGCATTTCATTTAAATAGATCTTAGATAAATAAAATATTAAAATAAATATTATGGAAATTGATTTTTTAAAAGTTCAAATATATGTTACTTTTCAATTTTTATTTACATAGGGGGTTTGGGTGGGTTGTAATTTCCTAGGATTTAGTATTAATTATTAGTAATAGAATATAATTCTGTTTTTTAATTGAGTTAATAAAAGAACCCTAAAAAAAAGGAGCTAACAAAAAAAAGGAAAGTGCAAAAGATTTTGAGTAATGTATTCATTTTGTAATAGATGTGTAGCCTCACAACTATTAGCAACATGTAAAAATGATTATATAAGAGCATTGTAATATAGATTTGATGTTAGAGTTGTGCATGGCAAAAGGAATGTCACATTTTAAATAAACAAATAGTCAATTACTTAATTGTTTATGATGCAAAATATACACAAGGATATTAGTAATAAAAGACAAATATATTTTAGTCAAGTCATTGAAAGACCAAGAAAAAAGTGAACTCATCAACAAAAATGAAAGTGCATAGGCCCTTAAGAATAATCTCATTTTGTAATAGTTTGTAGCCTCACAACTATTAGTCTAGACTATAAATTTTGCATCTTAGTCTAAATTAAGACCATGCTTATAAATAATGAATGTTAGTGAAAATTAGCAATAGAAAAATAGAAAAGAAGTGATGACAATTTCAATGAATTTGAAAGCATCAAACATTGAATATGCAATATGGGCTTGTAAACATATAATACCCTAGGTATTATGCATATTATATTTATCTTAATACAACTAACAAGACTATCAAGAAAAACAACTCCTACCCAAATTATCAACATGCCAAATCAACCATGCCCTAAGGCATAACTTCAAGTATAACCCTCTTTAGCATGAGTTAGTGCATGAAATGAGCATCAAAGGAAAAAGTGAAAGCCCAAATTTAATTAAATTTGGATTCTAAAGTTGGGGTTTGTAAAGTGCAAAATCTAGTTCCAAAAGTGTCAGTATTAGATTCCAAAATTGAAAAATTGGATTTGCCATTTACATTTTCACAATCTAATTTTGCACTTTTATAATGTGATATTGGCACTTTCAAAATCTATTTTTTCACTTCTAAAAGCCAATATTGGCCCTTTCAAAATTTGATTTTGCACTTTTCAAAGATGATATTGACACTTTTAAAATCTAATTTTAGAATTTTGAAACCTAATATTGACACACTCGGAACTAGATTTTACATTTTTGGAAACCTCAAATTTTCACTTCATTTTCAATGACATTTAATCTATATCATTCAAAGTTTTTAAAATGGGTTACATATCATCTACAAGTACCTATCATTCATGTCTTCATAATTATAAATCTTTGTAATCATATATATATATTTTCATCATCTGATAGATTACTTTCCTTGGAGTCGTCCACAAGAATTGTGTTTCTACAATCATAAATACCATTAAATACAATATTTCAAAACATTTACCCAAACTATTTAATATTGGGCACAATTCCATATTGAATTTCTCATTATTGTGATTTTCATAAACCCCATTTGATTCTAACACACAACATTTCAACACAATAAAAACTAACAAACACACAACATTTATATATGTTGAATTTCTATAATTAAAGTCACAATTTAATATTTGTAATTTTTTCATTAGATTGAAATACTATAAAAAATATTGAAACTATAGCTGAATTTATAATACACAACCAAATATAAAAAATCAAGAAATCTTATTAAGTTGCATATAAAACATTGTCACACGTGCAAAATACTAATAAACTATACTAATTAATAAAAAGTACTAATCTCTATAAACTCCAACAAATGGTAACTTAGTTACATTTCTATTAGTCCTTTTGTAATATTGAGAGAATGATTTCCTAACCAAATGTGCTATACAAATATCAATGAAAAAAATGCAGGTGAAAGTTTATGCATTTCAACCAAAGGAATAAATAAATCAATGAAATTAATATATGTCCATTTAAAAACAAAATTAGTCATATCAATATTAGAAGGATCACATAAGATCAATATTAGAAGGATCACATAAGACATGTTGAAGATAGATAATGTCGATAAGTGAGTTCCATAATGAAGAGGTATAATTATAGTAATAAATAAAGTATGAGCCATTTTTCTCAATTTCCACTATAACAACAATTATCTTTTTCTTAATATATATTTCCAATATATTTCTAAGCATATCGTAAAAAACTTGTTGAGTTCCTCGTGCATAAATCAATATATTGAAACTATTTGTAAAGTGCTAGTGTGCAATAGAGATATTCGTTTATGTAGAATAGACTAAGCATATTCATTAGTTACCGATCACAA
>SNQJ01S0187496.1:17095-32818 GCA_010110895.2 Picea sitchensis | reverse complement strand
AGGGTCTAGGAAAATGTAGGAATGCGTGAGGAGAAGAAATAGATCCTTATCATAGGATCTGAGCACAGGGGATTGACAGTCGTTCGATCCAGGTAAAGTGCACAGGCCTTAACCTTTTCTGTGCATAGGAGAGTGGACTTGTTGAAGTCCCGAAGTGAACAGGGACTATCCATCATCAAGGTTGACACATGGTGTAAGATCCATAACTCTAGAGCAAGAGAACTTCATAATTTTGTAGACCAAGAGAGAGTGAAATATTTGAAGATCCGAAATAGATCCTGACCATTAATCACCAGGGGGGTACACATCAAAAGATCTAAGGATTCGGGAAAATTCACTTCGAAGATTTCAGTTGAGAGTTGAAACTTCAGAAACTCGAAGTCCGAAGTGAATCTGTACCATCAGATCCAAAAGGACGCATGGTGATGGATCTTGAGCTTGAAGAAGAGGCAAAGGTGGAGTGTTGAAACTTCCGAAGCATGAATAGCCGAAGTAGCCAGGGGCCATCAGTCTGTAGGAGGACACGTGTCAACCGACTGTGTACTCCAGGTAAAATGCTTCAGGAAAACGTGAGCATGGAGAAGTTGAGAGTTGAGATTTCCGAAGTCTGAAGTCTCGAAGCGGGCTAGGGCCGTCGATTTGAGGAGGAAACGTGGCAGGAGATATGCAATGTGGAGAAAGTCACTCTGGAAAAAGGTGGAGGGTGTTGAAAAATAATTCCTGAAGGCAGACAACAGGAGTTCATCTAAGCCATCCATTTTCTAAGGACAGGTGTCAGCAATATTCCACTTCGAAATATCACCATTGCAGAGGAAACAAGGTTTGAGAGTTGAAAACTCTGAAACCCAAATTGCGAATAAAATCACGATCATTGATTTGAAAGGGACACGCATTGATAGATCCTAAGGATCTGAGAACGTGTGATCAGGAGAGAAGGAAGGAAAAAATAGGTATATTGTATCCATTTATCAAGAGGCATCACTCGAGATTGAATATCAACAGTCACGCTTGATGGCGAGGCCAGAAAGTGCTTGGACGTTAAAAATCTGATGGTTGGCCACTATTGAAACCATGTTATTGGTAAAAGGATACGTGGCAGCTGGAGGTGAATTGTGGGAACAAAAGTAGTGTGGTCTCAAACTACTTTTGGCCACTCCACAATTGTGTGTTTACATGAGGTCACAATTTGAGGTCACATGAAGGAAGGGGCCTAACAGAAGGAGCTAGCGCCCGTGAATTGAAAAGTGCTAAGAGCGCTAGAGAAAGGGCCCACGGGTTTCACAAGACCTGCGCCTTAGAAGAAAACGGGGCCTGTACAAGTTGATTTGGGTTCAATCAGGAGCCCGAAGAGTCGATTTGACTCCTTTATGTGAACGATCCTAGACCGGGAGGTTGCGCAGCACCAAGGGGAGAAGCGGGGTCTGCATCAAGTGGTATCAGAGCTAAATTTTTTCTTGCAGACAACAGAGAAAGGAGAGAGGAGACAAAGGAGATAGTCTGATATCATCAAGTGGTATTAGAGCTTGATTTTGTCTGTAGATTTTAGGAGAACGAGATAAAGGAGATAGTCTGAATACGTCAAGTAGTATCAAAGGTTAATTTCTCCTGTAGATAGTAGGTGAAGGATAAGACAGAGTACTGATGCTCTGTGAATGATGGTTGCATGTGAGAAACAAAAAATTGAACATCCAGGTGAGTTTTAGTAGAAGTTGGAGATTCTCTCGGATGCATAATAATCCACAGACTTTCCAGGAGGGCAAGAAGAGGGTAAAAATGGCTACTAAAGGCCATGAACGTGGTTGGAGAGAAGGCCACGAGCAGAAAAACTAGCCAAATATGGATCTGGAGCTCATAGAGATAAGAGAGAGAATGGAGCAATTGACATTGAAGGTGCAACAGGAGGCAAAGGTACACTAGAGATACAAATGGCCTCTGAACATGAAGGTAAAATTGCTTGTTCAAAAGTTGTTGGCCAGAAGGAAACAACAAGAGTTGAGGAGGTGGCTGAGGGAAGTTTAAAACCTCAGTGAAATAGAGGAGGAAGTGGTTTACATCTATGAACCAAAAGTTGGAAAAACCCTCAGTGATGAAGAAAGGAGATCAAATAAAGGTCTCATAAACTGCCAGGAGGGTAGAGGTGAATTTTCAAATTACTAGGTGGGCAATGAGATGAGATCAATGGAGGTTCTCATTGAATGTCAGGAGGGCAACATTGAAAATTCATATTGCCAGGTGGGAAATGAGATGATATCAATCATGGATCTCATATACTGCCAGGAGGGAAGTGATAAAAATTCATATTTCCATGTGGGCAATGAGATGAGATCAGTTGATCTCATAAACTGCCAGAACGACAGAAGAGAAATCCTAGATTTCTAGGTGGGAAACGGAGAATAGAGGAGACTATCTGAAAGTCTCGTGAACTTAGCTGAGAGTTCATATCAATAAGGATATCTGATGGAGGGGGACCATAAATGCATTCTGATAATTGGGGGAATCAAAATATTCATGCCAAATAGTCCATTAGAAGCTAGTACAAGTGTTGCACATGAGGAGGTGATGCAACAAGAATCCAAGAAAAAGGCCATGGGGCCAAATGATTTTAAATATAACTGTGTATGTGATGCAGGTGTAGCAGAGGAAGGAAAACTAGTTGTGACTGTCATGATGAAGGACCAGATATCAGAATCTTCCCAAGGAGAAGAGGAAGAGGAGAAAACAATTGAGATTCTCACTCAGTGGCACATGGAGTTGAATATGTTGGAGGATTGGTTGGAAAATCTAGAACCAGAAGGTGGTTTCTAGGAGACAATCATACAGATTGTAGGAGAATAGAATTCAATAGAATTGCTCAAACATTTCATCCCAGGAGCTAAACAGGAGATGACTGTAGCACTGGATCCCACAGTAGAAGAGGAAGCATACAACATAGATTTTGTTGAGTTGTATGAGGAACTAGAAGCCATGGAGAGAAGGGTAATAATGCAGAGAAAGAACATCCAACAGGTCAAGTTGGAAACAGGCAGAGGAGCATACTAGATTGAGGATTAGCTGGAGGAAGTTGGAGTTGAACCAACACATGGGGAGATGACATGAGATAATCTATCAGAGGGGGAAGATGAGAACCAACTCAGTGATGAGACTGCAGAACTAGAATCTGAAGCAAGGTGAAAATCTAAGGCCATAGGATATGGAGAATACAACAGGGGGGATCAAGTTGATTTACCAATTGACAAGGAAGAAGAGTTGCAACAAGCCAATTTGCAAAGAAGAATCCAACTAGTTGAACAACTGGAAGAGGTGATTGAATAAATCAGGAGGTTGATGGTGAGGTCAGCAGTAGAAGTAGTCAGAAAAAAGAATTTGAGAACAAAGAAGCTTGGAAGAGAAGTAGGGAAGACACAAAAACAACAACAACATAGCAGAGGAGAAAGATGACCGCTCCAGAATAAAGTTTGGGATCCAGAGGGATTTCAACACTGGGACAAAGGAGCTCATGAGCAGGAGATTGTGATTTTCCCAGCAGTGGAGTATGATGTAGGAGCATCACTCCACCTCAGCAACGCGCTAGCATTCCAACACATATGTGTGGAGTCAAGAGAGAGATAAACACCAACCCTCCCATTTTTAAATTTGAAATATGATCCTATAGGGATTAATGCTATAAGGTTGAGTGAAAACCAAGCCATTCATTTGTACAGGTAGAAGATGAGGTCGCCATTAATGGTTGACATGCTTATGGCTCTAGATTAAATTTAGACTAGATGGCCATTAAACAAATGTCAATGTAATAGATGAGGTTAGGTGAAGAGAGGATAAGCCCGTAGAGCCATTATTTTGTAAAGAGATATTTGGATCAGATTTCAAGGGAGAGGAAGTTTTAGAGTAGGAAGGAATAGAGAAATATTAGGAATTTCTTGGATAGAGCTTGAGAGAGAGATGAGACTCCGTTGTAGTCCATCCTGCACATATTGTAATCAAATTTTCATATTAATGAAAATACAACAATTTTTCCTGGATATGATTGTTTATGTGTTTATATGTTTCATGAATGAATATTGTAGGTGCATGATAGGTTTCATCTATAGTAGGAAGATAAAATTCTCTATATTTTTTGAGTTTGAAATATCATTATGGATTCTTTAGGCTGTGCAAGGAGTGCATAACAAAACATTGGAGGTTATGTAGCCAACACAAGGAGTGCGCATCTAAACTCTGTGGAGTCAGAAAAGAACGTTCCAGGAGGGTGAACCAAAGTGATAAAAACTCAACTGAAACCTCAAGGTTGTTGAATACCTTAGAGGAGAAACTGTGTAGAGAAAGGACATAGAGATAGAGTCACTGAGAACCCTATAGAGATCTTCCAGATGGGCATCAAGAAGGTGCAAGTGTGCACAAGGAGAACTCTATATCGAGTTCAAGGAGAAGAGTATCAGATAAACATATTCACAGAGTTACTAGATACTCAAGAGGAATACTTATGCAAGGAGTGCGCCAGGCCAACACTTAGACAAGACATTGAAAGAAGCCGTTCAAAGGCTCAGTCGAGCGCAAGGAGTGCGTAGAGGTAAACTTATTCAAGTTTGAAATCACAAGAGAGTGTTGAGTTTCCAAGAGGGCACCAGAGAAGTCCTTTGAAGGAAGAAGAAGGTTCGAGACCCTTTAGAGTTCTGATTCTGTTTGAAGTTCAAGAGAGACAATGCAAGGAGTGTGCATGGAACTGAACTTATTCCAAGATTCACAAGCTTGGGATGAGTAGTGAAAATTTTCATGCAGAGTGAAAGTATGCGCCAGGGTCAAAGAAAATCTTCATTCTCAAAGCTCAGGAGGAAAAAAAGATTCAAGACCCTCTCAACCAGTTTCACAGGAGGAGATTTGAAAACCAAAACCTTTGAACACCTAGAAACTTTTCCAATTCCGGGAGAACAAAGAAGCTCAGGAGGAGGAGAAACAAAAATTGTCAGATCGTCTATAGGAAGAGATATGGACCGTCAGATCAGGGTCCAGGAAGAAGGAGGAACGTGTGAGGAGAAGAAATAGATCCCATTCGTAGGATTTGAGTGTAGAGGATTGACAGTCGTCTGATCCAGGTAAAGTGCATAGGCATTAACCTTTTGTGTGCATAGGAGAGTGGACTCGTTGAAGTCTCGAAGTTTCGAAATGAATAGGGACCGTCCATCATCAAGGTTGAAAGGTGGCATAAGATCCATAACTATGGAGAAATGGCACTTCGGAAAATTTTAGACCAAGTGAGAGTGAAATCTCCGAAGAGCCTAAATAGATCCCGACCGTTGATCGCCAGGGGGGTACGTGTCAACAGATCTGAGTCTTCAGGAAAATTCACTTAGAAGATTTTAGATGAGAGTTGAAACTCCCGAAACCCGAAGTCCGAAGTGATTCTGGATAGTTAGATCCAAAGGGACATGTGGCGATGAATCATGAGCTTCAGGAGGAAGCAAAGGTGGAGTGTTGAAACTTCTGAAGCCCAAATAGCCGAAGTAGCTTGGGGACTTTGATATGTAGGAGTACACGTGTCAACCAATTATGTACTCTGGGTAAAAATATCCATGAAAAAGTGAGTGTGGAGAAGTTGAGAGTTGAGATTTCCAAATTCCGAAGTCCCAAAGTGGGCTAGGGCCATTGATTTGAGGAGGACATGTGGTAGGAGATCTATCATTGCAAAGAAAGTCACTCCAGAAAAAGTTGGAGGGTGTTGAAGAAGAATTCCTGAAGGAGGAGAGCAAGAGTTCATTTGAGTCGTCTATTTTCTAAGGAAAGATGTCACCAGATATTCCACTTCAGAAGATATCCATTGCGAAGGAAGAAAGGTTTGAGAGTTGAAAACTCTGAAACCCGAATTGTGAAGAAAATCACGATCGTTGATTTGAAAGGGACACAGGTCGATAGATCGTAAGGATATGAGAACATGTGATCTAGAGAGAAGGAAGGAAAGAAGAGGCAGATTGTATCCATTGATTAAGAGGCATCTCCTGAGATTAAATATCAATGTTCATGCTTGATTGCGAAGCCATAAAGTGCTCTGACGTTAAAAATTTGAGAGCAAGACGCAATTGAAACCACGATATTGGTAAAGGGATACATTGCAGCTGGAGGTGAATTCTAGGAAGAAAAGAAGTTTGGTCTCAAACTAATTTTGGCCACTTCGCAATCGTGTGTTTACATGCGGTCATAGCCTGAGGTCACATGTAGGAAGGGGCCTAACAGAAGGAGCTAGCACTCGTGAATTGAAAAGTGCCAAGAGCAATAGAGAAATGCCCCGTGTATTTCACAAGACCTGCGCCTTAGAAGAAAAGGGGGCTTATACAAGTTGTTTTCAGCTCAAGAAGGATCCCAAAGAGTTGATCCGATTCCTTGATGTGAACAATCCTAGACCAGGAGGTTGTGCAGCACCGAGGGGAGAAGGGGGGTCTTCATTAACTGTCCTTAGGTTCCCTTTATCATCCCAACAAGTAAATGCCTTATTATAACAATCTAGGATATCATGTTGTTGGTCCAACCAATCCATACCAATTAGACATTCATAGGAACCTAAATGTAAGATTTTCAAATCTTCTCTGGTGCTTAGTCCATTCATGTCCATTGGACATGCCTTAACCATCTCATTAATTTTTGTTCTAGATCTAGTAGCCAACCGAACCAACCAATATTTTCCATTCTTTCTTCTTGGAAAATACAATATTTCCATCATCTTAGGATATATATAACTATGAATAGCTCATGAATCAATTAAAATAACAATTGTTTGGTTGTTGATATTACCTTCCACTTGAATCATATGTGACTAGAACTCAACTTTCTTGTTGTCCAAGGATGCATAGATCCTAGGTACATTTCTACCCATGTTGTCCACTATATCAACTTGTTGTACATTGTGAACAATCCTCACTTTTTCATGTCTGCAAGGACATTCTCTATACATATGATCTCCCCCACAACCCCAACACTGAATATGCGGTTTCCTTGTTCTTTTCCCCTCTGTCTCAATCATTCTGGGTTCTCTAGGAGCTGGTTGTCCCTGAGGATTATTTCTGAAGAATGGTGGCTTAGTCCCCTTCTTCCTCTATTCCATCTTTTTTTTCTTCTTGTCTTCCCAAGTTTTTTGAAAAATTGCCCTTCCTTTATGTTGATCACAAAGGACTTTATCTCACCTTATGGTATCCTCCAATGTTTTGGGATCATCATATTGTATCTTGTCAATGATGATTGATGGTAGTCCACTCAGGTACCTAAGAATATTAACTGGCTCTTCCTTGATGAAAGAAACATACTTTAGCAGTTCTAAAAACCTTCTTTTATATCCATCTATGGTCATTCTCCCAAGCTTGAGTTTGAAGAAGTCCTTCATTTTCTTGTCATAGTATCTCTTAGTCAAGTATTTATTTTGAAAAAACCTCTTGAATTCCTTCCAAGTAACATTTTTCTAATTATTTTTTTGCACATGGAAAAATTGGTCCCACCACATCGATGCCTTTCCCTTGCGCTGATAGATAGAAATTCTTCCCTCTACGTGTGAATATTAATTATACAATTGAAAATACTTCTTCATGCCTAGCAGCCATGTTTCAACATCTTCATCCTTCTTGTGCTCACCATCAAATGTAGGAGGCTTGATTTTGTTCACTTCTCCTTGTAGCTCATCCAATCTAGACCTCCTTTTATGGTTCCTGACAGGGGATGGAATTGAACTACTATGTGATCTCCTAGTGGAATTCCCTAGGGAGTGATAGTGATGTATTCCAACACTTCGTTCTAATTATCCATATTCTTTTATATTCTATTCAAGCTCTGCATTAACTTTATGTTGAAGTCTTGTTGCTACTCCTTGGATTTCATAAGGCTCTCATTATCAGCTTTATAACTTTGGACATCCTTCTACAAAATTTTAATGGTCTCCACCAAGTTCATTCTTTCTTCATTTCCTTCTCCATGACCATTTGAATTTGTACCTTCATTATCCATATTGACATACATCCTTCTAATCTCATCATCTTGGCTATAATATCGTTGTGTATCTTCCATCCCTATGAACTCTGTGTTGATCCTGTTATGATCTAAATGTTGTTAACTTTGCAAAATGTGCAACCAACAAAACCTGCTAGGCTAATTGATTTATCAACTGAATGAAATTATGAACAATTCTGATTCGGTATTGCATCATAATTATTTCTTCTAATTTCCTTAGAAAAAGAATGTCCAAATCAACTTTCCGTGTGAACAATTTTATTATATTGTTCAATACCTTTCCAACGCCTTCTTCCATGCTCAATTCTGAGTTTTGAGACGAAGGTTATAGTGATCTGAAAAATAGACCATTTTGTGAGGGAATTCCTTGTACAGGAGATCTTCTTCGGGAGTTGATTTTTCTCTTGGACCTTTGTTGGATCCTCTCTTAAGGTTCACAGGACTTTTTTATTTTCCCTCAAATGCGGTTTCGTGTAATTCAAAAACTCACGGTATTCTTCTTTAATCCCATTTCTATCTTAAAAAACAAATTTTCGGGCACTAGCCCCTTTACTTCGGCCCAAAATTCATGTGACCATGGGATAGAACTATGCGCTTACCAAATGGCTCGTATCCAGAGCTTCGGGACTCCAGATCTCCAGAAATTCAGGCTTCATAGGTTTCTCCCTCTACACACTACAAATCCCCTAAATGTCGAAGTGGAAAATCCTCAAATGAGCGCTTATCCAGAGCTTCGAGACCCTGATGCTCCAGAGTGTCAGGACTTCGATGCTCTAGAGATTCAATCTTCAATATATTTTCCAACACAACACAATAGTCTCCTTGAACACCAAAGTAGTGAATCTCTTGAACTGGCACTTCTCTGGAGCTTCGGGACTCCGACTCTTTAGAGCTTCAGGCTTCGAAATATTTTCCAACACAACACAACATTCCCCCCGAACACCGAAGTGGTGAACCCCCGAATGGAAACTTATCCAAAGCTTCATTAATCCGACACTCTGGAGCTTTGGGCTTCATAATATTTCTAAACATAACACCATAGTTCACCTGAACACCAAATTGGTGAACTACTCTGATGCTCTCTGACTCCGAAGCTTCAGGCTTCAGAGGATTTCTCAACACAACTCTCAACTTCCTCTAAACTCCAAAGTGGAAAATCTCTGAAGGGTTCAAGAATCAAGGGTCCATGCTCCCTACTGAGATCTATGGTCAATAGGAACTCTGGGATTTCGAGATTTAGGAGTTCCTGTGACTCCAATGCATAATACCTCCAAACCGCTGAATATTGAATTTGACATCAATGACTCTCACTCCTCCTGCAGCCAATGACTGGGATCCCCTCTGGAACTTTGGGCTTCAGGAGTTTTGAGGCCTCAATGCATGCTGCCTCCTGAATTTCTGAATGCTAAACTGGCGATGGGATGATATCTATAGTTCTCATTTCCCTGTCAACGGATGACTTGGATTGATTCCAGGCTTCATGGCTTCAAGACTTTTCATGCCAAAACACCTTCCACCCCCAACCCTATGGAGAGCCGAAATTTTGAAGTAATTAAAATTTGATAACACGTGTCCCTGACGACCAACAGTCTAGATTTACTCCGGAGTTCGGGATTTCGTCATATTTTCCTCCTGAAAACATAAGAATGATTTCTCTCGGAGTGCCAAACCTCCAAACTTTCGTCATATCTACGACTCACACTCGCCTCTGCATAGATCTGACGATTGGGATCATATATTCTCCACAATGCTTCTCCTCCTAGTCTTGGCTTGATCCGATGACCTATATTTATCCTTTCCCAATCCAACAGCTGACACTTCTCCCTATCATCTATGACATATATTCACTCTAGGACTTCAGAGCTTCAAGGATTTTTCCTCTTTCACGAAAAATGAATTAAAACAACTGAAGCAACAAAGTTCGAAAGATTTTGAGGTTAAACATATACACTTCTTACCTTGATTCAATGGTTGTGTGGGGTTTGGAATTCTCTCAAACAGATCCAACGACCAATATCTAATCTTGTGGCCCAAATCAACGGTTGTTGTGGTTTCTTTCCTCTGTTGTCTTTCTCGAAACGTTACGCCTCCTGATCTTTTGAACACAGTCCAATTATTCTCTTAGCTCCCTCTTCGCAGCCATGGATGCACTGTAACTTCAATTTTCTGTGAAATTTCTCTTCAATTTAAACTTGCTCAGCCCTTCGAGGATCAATGTTGAAAACTAGAGCTCTAATACCATATTGTAGCATCCCCAACCACCCCACCGTTGGGCTATGCCATGTGAAATAAAATTTGAATTGTGTACAATATTTTAAAGCATATAGAAACTATTCAAATACATAATTTTATACAGGATAATAATAGAAATACACATGAAACATACACAGGAAAAACCCATAAGAAAAAATGCATAAATAAAGTTTCAACATGTCATTTAACACACAATTGACACTTATCTTGGATAGAAATACCACCAATTCCGTCCAAGCCTTCCACTATCCTCCTAGCCTTATACCATGTTGCTCACTAGTCTCAGGAGTGGGTCACCCCCGAGATGGGACTAAAATGCACTCGGGCAAATGAATTATTAACTAGGCTGATGTATCTCAGACAACAGAAAAAACCTCACACAAGTGCCAACTCAATTTGATAGCCTACAGTCCCTCATTCCCCACATGCATGTCCCACTCCAGGAAATATTCCCCTTCCCTACTCAAAAATCCTTCGGTTGCCCCAATTCCTTTCCAAGGATTCAACAATATGCTAGACAGAAAGTCTCAGAGCCCTGTGGTTGTAGTTTGGCACCTTCGGGAAAACAATTCCCAACAATTCTCTCACCGAGAGAGAATTGTTCACGGTCCTAAAAACCCACCTCTTTAGTATCCCACAAGTCTGATAACTCAGTTCTTCAGTCCATATCCTAAGATAACCAGGTACAAGTATAGTTTTGGCTTGGGTAAGGTATAGGTGCATTGTTCGTGACAAAGAGTTACGGTGGACAAATGAAAATCTGTGAGCCCCAGAGAAATGGAGAAATGATGGAATCAATGGAAAATTCACTAATTCCAAGCTCTTTGTATGCATGTTCCCAATTTGAGACGTGTCCTATTGAGAGATATGTTGGCCCACTTGCCCCCATCCTTAGAACTTAGGATAAAATAATTATCCATATTTTATACTTTAAGGAATATTAATATAATATTCCTTTTTAGCTTAAGCTCCCTATCTTAGCCCCTTATCCTTAAAATTTAGCCCCCCTTTCCCTAACTAGTGGAGTTCAATACCCCATACTCTTTTACCTATTTGGTATACACGTAATGATGCATTTTTCATTAATATTTGCATGTGAATACATTTACATTTATATCACAGATATACTTTTTTTTTCTGCATCCTGGCTCACCATCCTATGTACAGTTGTATTTACATTTAGAGTTGGGGTTCGACCTAGGGTTATTACACTGGTGCTATAACGGTGATGTACATTTTGGAAAATCCATGAAATCTTGAGTTGTTGAAGGTACTAGGTTCTCAAAGTATGAAAGAAATCTCCCAGGAAGGTCTACAGTGATCATGTACATTAGATGTATCTAATGGTTCAAAAGGTATGCCTTATTTTTATGAGTAGTTGGATATTTTTTTCTACATGAGATATGGTTGTGGGGGTTTGAGGATTTTCCCTAGGGAGGCTATTGGTTGTATGGAACTTATTGTATAATTCATATCTACATAAATACTGTGTTGGTATATATGATATTTATCATTGGTACATCTTGTTAGTGTTGAGGCATATCTTGCATTTCTTGGTACATGGTTGAGGGATTTTTTTTATGAAGGGGTTGTGAAGTTGTTTGTGAAGTTTGAGGCTACCTAGAAATGAGGGTTTGATGTCTAGCTCATGTGAGGGTTATTACACTTGATGATGAATGTACACACATGCATGGCACATGAGTAGAGAGATATATATGCACTTGGTTAAGATATGTATAATATGATGTATGCATAGGGCACAACTACATATAATACACAATGAAAGGTTGCAAGTTGATGTGATGGAGACAACAAAGTGTTTTAAGTTTCATAAAAGGTGAAAACACTATCTTTTAAAAGGTGTACACATGATGCAGTATAGACAGGCTCCCTACATATGCAGGCTGCAGTATAGACAGGGCACGTACAAATGTGAGTTGCAATATATACAGGACGTGTACCTATTGGTGTTTGTTGGTATAGGTTGAATTATGGTACAACATTGATTAAAGGCTATTAGTACAACTTGGTGACAGGTTTTTGGCACAAATTGATATAGGCTTACAATGGTATATCTCACAGTGACAATGTGGCAGTGGTTTCATCATTTCACTTGTATTTCGGTGTGGTTGGATGGGGAAAGGATGGGTGGTTTTAGCCACCTTTCGGTTGTAGCTAGAGAACGTAGGGGGTTGTAGCCTCCTTCTGGTTGTAGCTAGAGAATTATGGAGTTAAAAATTCCCTTAGGTTGTAGCCTGGAAATATAGGGGGTTGAAGCCTCCTTCCAGTTGTAGCTGGATAACAAAGGAAGTCCATGCTTCTAATGAATGTAACTCTTAAATAAATATAAGAAAAAGCATTATGTGGTTTTCTCTTGCATTGGGTTTCCACGTGAAAATATAGGTGTATTGTGTATGTGAATGATTTTTCATTGTTTATGGTTTATTTACTCTGCACTTGTTTAATGATAATGGTATATTGATCATAAAGATAAGTAACACTTACATATTGTGGTTAAAAGTATTCAATTGATCTATTACTAATTCACCCCCCCTCTTAGTAATCCAACAATTGGTATCAGAGTAAGTTCCTTCAGGAATTAGTTTAACCACTGGAAGGTAGATCATGGAGAGAAACAATATGTATAAAAATGGAATACCACAGTTTGATGGACACAATTATGCATTCTGGAGTAGGAGGATGAAAACATATATACATGCATAGGGATTAAAGGTTTGGCAATCATCAGTAGATGGATACAAAGAACCTGTCATTCCTCCAACAAATGAAAATGGAAGGAAGCTCAGTTTAAATATTTGGAAAGCCAAAAATGTTATCCTAAATGGTTTGGTTGATTCCGTATATGTCAAAGTTATGCATCACAACTCAACAAAGGAGATTTGAGACAAATTTCATAATTTTTATGAAGGAGACACAAAATTCAAGGAAACAAAGCTTCAAACTTACAGAGGTCAATTTGAACAGCTGAAGATGAAAATAGATGAAAATATTACAACCTACTTTTTATGAGATGATGAAATAGTGAATACAATCACATGTTTGGGAGAATAAGTTAAGGAATCTATAACTGTTCAAAAAGTGATAAGATCTCTTCCAATGATATTTGATCACAATATCTTAGCATTAGAAGAAAGAACATATATGGAATCGATAAGCATGGATGAGATACATGGATTATTCACAACCTATGAAATGAGAACCGAACAGGAGAATCTAGTCACAAAAAAGAAACATTCAAAGCATCAAATACGTCAAAACAAAAGGTAAAGGAAAACGTAAAGTCGGAGAGAAACAACAATGAAATCTTAGAAGATGATGAAGAAGTAGCCAACTTCATTAGAAGGATGAAAAAGGGAACCAACAACTAATACAAAGGTAAGATTCCATTGATTTTTTTTTAATTGTGATGGTATTGGTCATTTTTCTAACAACTGTCCCCATAAGAAAAATAAAATAAATGAAGAAGATGATTCAAATAGCAAACAAATGTACAAAGGAAAAAAAACCAAAAATATTTTTTTCAATAAAATCCTTTTCACAAAATAAGAAAACCCCTCATCAGACGAAGATGAAGACAGTGAAATCGAGAAATAAATGGTTATATTCATGGAAATAGAAAATTATGATGAAGAAGGCATCAAAGACGAATATGAAGAGGCAGAAGTTGACTACAGAGAAGAGCTATTGAGTTCTATAGAATTTATAAAAAGAGAAAAGAAGAAAAACAAGTCACTGCAGGTAGAACTAAAAAGAAAAGAGGAAACTCAAAATTCCAACTCTGAGGAACTAGAGCAGATGACCACTAAATTAAAAATTCAAGTTGAATAAGACAATATAATTGAATAAGGACTCAAATAATGGTTAGAATAAAGATAAAAGATCATTGAAAATTTGGAAGTAGATATTGTCACATTGAAAAAATATCTTCAAAAGAAAAACATGCATAACAATTCAAAAATTTTGGACGATATTATTAGTAGTCAAAGGACAAATCATGACAAGTTAGGGCCTAGATAAAATAATACATAAAATGGATCAATCTCCAAAACAACAGATTAAGAAGAACAACCAAGGAGATATGCAGAGACAGTAAGAGGAGACAATAAGTTTGACAAGGAAGATCACATAGACACTCCTCCACCTAAAAGATTCATATTTTAGAATCAGCGATAGTTAGAAACAAGAAGGCCTCAAGAAGCAGAAGGATTCATACGAGTAAATCCTTTCATAATATCTTCAACTCCCAGGTATCAAAATATATTCTTTGGTTTATTTTATTCATGTAACAATTTTGGACATAAAGATGTGAATTGCAGAGAAAATAGCAGAAATAGAAACACCTATGAAAGTCATGCACAAAAATGGTTATCCAATAAGGCCTAGTGAAACACAAAGAATAAGCTACAACAGGTTTTAATCCTTGAGTAGTGAAGTGGAATGATACAAGTGCAAAAACTTTGGACACATGGCCAAAGATTGTAGAATGACAAAACCTCCTAGAGAATCACAACATAATAACAACAATCACAAACAAGAACCTCAAAAAAGAATATAGATAAGAAAGTATAATCAATATAAAAATGAAGAATGCACACTCTCTCTATATGCTAAACAAAAGAAACGTGGTTGGTATGTTGATAGTGGATGCTCAAAGAACATGACAGGTGATGAAGACAAGTTTCTAACCTTAAGAAAGGAAACAGATGGATCAGTCTCCTTTGGAAATGATGACTCAATTAGAATCATTGGAAGAGGCACAATCATAATTGGAAAGAACGATACCAAGGCAGAAAATGTTCTACTAGTGGAAGATATGAAACATAATATTCTAATTGTAAGTCAAATGTGTGACCAAGGTAAAAAACTTGTGTTTGATTCACAAAAGTGTGATATAATAAAATAAGGTTCAAGATGATTAGTTGCAACAACTGTAAGAACTTCAAGCAACATATATGTATAAAGTGAAATTGGAAATGAAAAGTGTTTTCTAGGAAAGGAAGATGAAGTTTGGCTATGGAAAAGAAGGATGGGTCACATAAAATTTGACAACCTTGTCAAAGTCAGCAAAAAGGAAGCAGTCAGAGAAATGCCCCAGATCACAAAGCCAACCAACACCTTATGCAAGAATTGTCACCAAGCAAAGAAAACAAAGACCAAATTCAAATCAAAGGAATACTCCACAACAAGACCGCTAGAAATTATGCATAATGATCTATTTGTACCAACTAGAATAAAGGGTTTAAAAGGTGAGAAATATTTTATGTTATTAGTTGATGATTATACAAGGATGACTGCAGTTTGTTTTCTCAGGAAGAAGTCAGAAGCATTCGATAACTTCAAGGTATACAAGGAAATGGTTGAGAATGAAATGGATTAAAAAATCAAATATTTGATATCTGATAATGGAGGAGAGTTTACTTCAAAGGAATTTATGGACTTCTACAACAAGCATGGAATAAAAAGTCA
>SNQJ01S0187496.1:0-17085 GCA_010110895.2 Picea sitchensis | reverse complement strand
CCAAGAGGTGAATAATCTCTCTGTGCCTTCCCTTTGTCAAACTATTTCTCTGGATACTTGCCAAGAATGCATCCTTGACATACACCGCTTGTGAATTTAATAGCTGGCAATCCTTCTAACATGTTTTCCTTGCTGAGTTGATGCAAGTACTTATAGTTTAGATGGACAAATATTTCATGCCATAACCTGCTGATATCATTATATTGTGACATAAATACAATGCTAATAGATTTAGCAACAAAGTAGGAGAAGAAATACAAACGAGAACCATGATCTGCAATTCCATGTGCAAGCTGTGAGCCTGTGGAAATGTTGGTAATCACTGCAGAGTCCGGAGTGAACTCCACCTTCCTTCCATAGCCAGAATGAGTGATTTGATATATCGAGAGAAGATTTTTGGACAGCGAAGGAACATGAATCACATTTGTGAAGCATCCCCCTTCAAGATCAACAATTCCTTCTCCGCACACCTTGTGGGTGTGGCATCTCCCAAGTAAATTAGGGATCTAGTGCTTTCTTCGATGGAGGAAAATTCATCTTTTGATGCAGTCCTATGGTTTGATGCACCTGAATCAAGGATCCAAGATGATGGATTGGATGTGACAGCCATTAAATCATGACTATCTAGTGCTCTCCCTCTCGTTCTATTATCATCTTTCTTCTTTGCATTTTCAGGCACTGTGAGATTGTGTTGCTGCAATTGCTTAGCCATCTCATCAATAGTCTTCCTCATGCAATTTTCTTCAAGATGAAAACCTTTGGAACAATATATTCAAAGTTTTATTTCCTTATTATTCTTACACTTAGGCTTAGAAGAGTTATCTGAAGATTGTGCGGATCTCTCCTTCTTCGATTCAGGAAATTTACCCGTTCCTTTTTTCTTGTCTTTTCCACTGCTCTTTGGAGCATTAGTAGCCGCAAGTGCTTGGTTCTTGGAATTATTGATGGTACCCATTTGGAATAACTTAGCTTTCTCTTGAGTCAATTCTGCAATGAAATCATTCAATGGAGTCATTTTCCATTTTTCCTGAGTCAATTTAGATGCTTGAAAAGACGACACAAATACAGAATATTCAGGGCCTAATTCTGAGAGAATTGAAAGGATCAACTCTTCTTCCTCTTTCGTGACTCCACATGCATTAAGTTCAACGAGGAGGGATTTGAACTTGGTGAAGAATTCTTTCAGGTTGCTGAAATGTGGACTTAGGGATATGAGTTCATTCTCCAGTTGATTCACTCTCATTGCATCCTGCTTGCTGAATAGTCCTTCCAATGTGGTCCAGACCACATCGGGAGTAGTGGATCTATTGACATGAAAGAGGAGAACTCTGGAAATTGATAGGCATATCATCCCAATTTATTCATTTAATTTATTTAAATACTTTATCTTCTCCACTGCAGCAGTCGGTTCTTCCTCCGTTCCCATTGTTACCCGGTAAATCCCTTTGCTTCGGAGGAGCAGAGAGATCTCTATCTTCCATTCGAAGTAATTGAAAGGATTTAGAATGAGTTTTGTGGGATGAGAGAGATGATCCATTTCTTATTTATGTGCCTCCTAATGATCTACACCTGCAAATAAAACCGTGTACAATCCACTAGATTTAATCTAGCTCTGATACCATGTAGAATTCCTGCAGAAACCCCAATAGATCTAGAATTCTAGTTAAATTGAACACAAACAATTTGTTGATATTCAAGAGATGAGTGAAAGTTTTTGCTCCATAAATAAGAGAATTATATTAATAAAAAATGAATATACATGAGCAACCATCCTCAAAAAGAAGAGAGAAGGTGAATATATAGAATTTCCAACATAGAAATTCTAGTAAAAAAAAGCTAGAAATAGCTAAAATAGGTGTCATAAGCTAAGGGAGACCACATAGTTCGACCTAGACCACTAAAGATACATTTCACACAATCATTAATTTCCACAAGAGTCAAGTGATGCGCATTAGCTCACTTAAGCTCACTTAACTTACAAGAGAAGCAGTTCCAACTCACTTAACTGACCCGAAATAGTAGTTACTAATAATAGTAATGGAAAAAATCATTAATTAAGGAATAAATCTCTCACTCAAAGAGGAGGTGTGCATTCCCCAATAACATATGGGTTTTTTCATGGGGGAGTTGGAATAAATCATGAATAAATCAAGAAAATCAAGAAAATCAAGAACTGGGAGTTGAGTCTTGATCTAAAATTAGCAGTTTTCCCTAAAATCTAGGGATCATGCACACTTCTTCTCTATGTGGCCAAATTAGGTGAAATAAAGTGTAAATTAATGTATTAACCAACATCTAGGAGTCTAAGCTAGGTATAAAATAATGTATGTTAGGGTTATTCTCCAACAATAATTTGATATATTTGAACCTTAAGTATTTGCTGGAAATATGTTGGAGAAAACTAGTTTTGGGGGCTAATATTGCCACTCATAAATAAAATTATAAAGATGTTGTTTTATGGCTGTAATGTTCTTCCAAATATGCAACTTAGTTGATAGAAAAAAGAAGGACATAGGCGTAAATAAAACAAAAAATATAGAAAAAAGGGAGAGCCTCCTCAAAATGCTTTACTCCTAGATGAATAAATTCATTATTAATGTTTTATAAAATAATGACAACAACAAAAATATACAACAACATGAGCAACAAATTGAAAGGCATAAATAAATCGTCCATCAAAGTGGATCAATACCTCAATATTCCATTAATATTCAAGAATGGTTTGTCAAAGGATTTCCATCAAGCTTCAATTCGTAAGCTTGATACTCCATCACTTCCCTAACTCCTAAATATACAAGTGCCAAATCCGTCATGAAAAGGAGAGAAGCTCCTCTTTATATAGAGAAACATTCATCTTTGTTACAATAAAATACAATATTTGCTAACTAAATCCATGGCATTTCAAATAATAATAAAATAATGGTGTATTTAAGAAACATACTCTAAAAATAACACATGAAGGTGAGGTGTCTCCTATAAATGAGTGGTTGACCATGTCAAGTGCTCCATCAAATAGTAAAATAATTCCTCAATAGTGCTCCCCCAAAGATGCTTGCATACAAATAGAATAAAATATTCTTGACATGGAGAGTGATCCATAACCCAAAATAGCAAGTGGTCCACAAGATTCATGATCAAGTGTGCAAGATACTGACTAGATGAATTCTCTAGAAGAAAGGATTGTTCAAGTATCCAACAAATTGCTCAAAATAACAAGATTCATCCTCTAAATTGTTAGGTTGTCAATTTTTAAATTTACAAATTTTGAATTTTGAATTTTGAACATGTAAGAAAAATATGAAAATCAAAGCTTTTGCAATGTCACATTCTATATATAAAATCTCCTATTGATTTGAATTTATGCACACTCCAAAATATCTACAACATTTATGACAAAATAAAATAAAAAGTTTTGGCCATGGCACAAACTATTCATCACCATGTACCTGGGAGCTTCTATCTTCTAGTACAACTGAAACTTTCTACCATCATATCTATGTGGTGAAGAAATGCTCATGTGTACCCATTTTGTGAACCCATTTTATGAGATCGATTTGGTAAAATTATTGAACCCTAGTCCCATCATACTAAATTTAGGATTGAGGAGGCATTATAATAGGTGGATGAGGACCACTATAGTCCTATAAAGGTAAAATGGCATGAGTAATGCAATATAAAGGAAATATTGAACATAAGTACCATGCAAGTGAGCAATATTAGATTGATGGAATATGAAATACATGTACTATGCATGTCATTTCTCCCAACCTATGCAATTCAATGGCCAAATCACTACATGATTACTTGCATAGCTGGAAATCCATTGGAAATTTGATATATATATAAATGTATTATTTATATATATGGTTATAATAATATTTTACAATTATTATTTATATATAAGTTTTATAGTATCCATTCTTGGATAAAACCAATTTTATGCTAAAATGTCAATTTGTACATTTAGTAGAGAAGAAGTTGAATATGCAGGCCACATAATTCCAAAGGAGAGAATCAAAGCTGATCCAAATAGAGTCAATGCAATCACATGGTGGCTAAAATTAAAAAATATCTCTAAAGAGTATTTTTGGGCTTAATGGCATATTATTAAAGGTTTGTAAAAACGAATGCCCACCTAGTAGCATTGCTTTGGAACATGTTACAATAAAACTCCTTTTAAATGGACAATGACAAAAAGGGACAAGGAGTTGAGGTGGCTAAAAGAGGTGTTTTGTGTGATTTGGTGCAAGGGTGTACTAAATGTACTTAGTCAATAGGTCAGAATTGTTGGCACATACAAAAAATAAAAAGTACAAAATATGTGAGTGAGCAAAGCTAAATCAATTACATCCTTTAACATGAAATCAATGAAAATTTAAAGAGAAGGGAAAATAAAACCTTTGAATAATCTTCTCAGTCAACTTCCACTTGATGTGCAGCTAGTGAAGGTGGATTCAAGTAAAGGAAGCCTCTTTTGTGAACCTGCACACACAAATAACCAGAAAACCAACACTACTAAGCATTTCCAGGTTGAAATATTATATGGAAACAATGTGGCACTTGTGATATTGCAAAATGTATCGTGTTGATGTCATATAGGAACCTTATGAAAGGATTGAAGGATTATGCACACAATCTTCATAACCCATGAATTGATGTGTCACATAGTCATATATTTGGTCATTTTAATGATTTTACTTAGATAACTTAGGAATTTCTCATTATTTTATGTTTTATGTGATTCATTGTTTTTTGTATAAGTTGATTAGTGATGTATTTAGTGTAAACACCTTGATTTGTGAAAGTGGACGAAGATAGTGGAAGAAAAAATATTCTAAATCGTGGATAGGGAATATGACAACAAATGGGGGTCTCTACCAAGGGTGCATCTCCTTGGATGGGGTGAATGATGGATACTTGATTGCAAATGGATCGTTAACATGGAAATGTGGTGAACCAATGGTTCATCATCCCGATTCCAAAGGAGGGACTTAAACCAAAGTGTAACTATTTGAGAGTCAATTGGAAAAATATTAACAAATATTAAGAGAAAGGTATGAGGCTCATTATGAAACCATAGACTACAAGGAATCCCATGTTTATGGGGAAAAATGACATGGGTTCCAACATGCAAAGCATGCTAAACTAGGGAAACCCATGTAAGCAGCTTCATTACCATTCAATTAGGGAGAAAAAGGGAGCTTATAGGGGTAAATCTAGTCACCAAAACATGGTTGAACTTGAAACATATTCAAAGGATGACAATAGGTAAGTTGGATCATCTAATTTCGATTTCACATGTGCTAGGTTAATGCATTTCTCTTGATCTACAATTTTTCCTATTCAATTTTCAATTTGGATGGATTTTGGGCCTATAAAACTACTTGTTGGGGGTTCTAATGAACCACATAGGTATTAAATCAATAATTGTGCATACATGCATGAAACAAGATTCAAACATTTTGAAGTGGCAAGAGATATTAAGGTTAGGGGTGAACATTTGCAAAATCATTCAAAATATGTGTGGATCTCCCATGTATTGGTGGTAATTGCATAGGTCATATCTTTTGAGGTTGCTCACCAGCTTAAAATTACATGGAATTTAAGTTGGATGGTCACACAATGTTGACAAGTTTTGTTATTTTGATGTTTATAGATTTTATTTCTTATAAGTGGTGAGAGCAGGAGCATGAGGTCTTATGGTAGTTAGTTTCTAGTGATGTAGATGAGGCACATAATTTATTTTTTTGATGAAAAATCCTAAATTTATTTTAGATCCCATAGATTCAAACTAACCTTAGATTCTAGAACACATCATAGGGATGTGGAATATTGACAACTATTTTGATGTTGAAGGGTAGCGTTTGGAGATAAAGATACAAGACATCTATTTTATGGTTGGGTTGTCAGTACATAGAAAGGTAGTATACCCAAAGATGACTATTTAGGGGAAGGGGGCCTTAAATATTTTGATGGACCAAGTCTAAAGTCCAGGGACATAGAAGGTAGAGGGATAATGCCTGACTAAGAAGATTGAGTTGGTGGGTGGATGATGCATTATACTTTGTATTTTTAGGATGGCTAGGGGGGGTCACTTGTGACTCATTGAGTAGTAGGAGATTTTATAACACTAATGGATAGATTCATCGATGGACATATTTTTGAATATTCCTTGAAAATTTTACAACACTAGGTGCACTCTGACCCAAGACAGTTCTAGTGACAAGGACATAGTCGTTTCTCTTTCACGAGCCTAATTAGATCCTTTTTGAGATGGTTTTGTTGATTCACTCGCATGTGGAGATGAGGGTAGGTGGACGTAAGAGACATGGATGGTGTGTGGGGGGATTTAAGGTATTACCTTGGTGGAGGTGATATGGAAATCCAAAGTAGAGGGGGGAATTCGTTGGGAATTGGAAAGGTATTGATGTCCTTTCTATGAACGTTTAATACATGGGAGGATGAGGGAAATTTATTTCTCTTAAAAAATGATCATCAAGTTGTACATCATCATATATCATTGCTCATGGGTGCATGAGAGGAATTGGAATATCCTTGTGGGGTTGAACCTGAAGAAGCCTCTTCTTCAAATGAAGAAGAATCTTCACCCAAATCAAAATGTCAAAGTAGTGTCCAAGTCAGGATTATTATGATCCACAACCCAATCCTTCAAAGGCCCTAAATGATACTCTCCTTACATTATGGATATAAAGTGGAGATTCAAATGTATGTACGTGAGATATTTAGTTTTCTTTGAACCCAACCTATCATTTTTTATTGATAAGATAATGCCATATCCCCTTATGACATGAGATATTTAGTTTTATTTTTATCCAACTTATCAAGTTTTATTGAGTAGATAATTCCATAGCCCCTTGTGAAGTAGCATAAAATATTAGGGCCAACAACTCTTTTGGCCCTTCTCTATGAATGGTTCACCACTCCAAGGTGCCAAATTATTTTTATCACTAAAGGATGTAATGTAAAAAAGGTTCCCTAATCTATAAGCAAAGTGTTATTTCTTTGAATCACTTATAGTATAGGAATTTTGTGGTTAAAAATGGGTTTCAAAACAAAAAATATGCCAACAATATTGGTTCCATGTAAGCTTCCCTATTGGCATGAAATGGTACATACCATAAATGGTTCCCATGGGGTATAATATACTACATAGTTAATTTAGGTTTAGTTAGAATAAGGGTAGGCTAGGTTAGGTTGAGTTGGTAGGGTAAGAAAAGATAGGGTATGGAAGATGATCATGATAAGTTATGTCAAGTTAGGGTTGGAAGGTGAGAGAAAGGTAAGGTTGGGGTTGGTAGGGTAAATTGAGAATTAGGTTTGTTCCGGTAAATATGCATATAATCATGAATGAATGAAATAAACTATGTATAATAACTGAAGTAAAGCACTACAATGCACATGAAAGATAAATAACTAAAACAACATATAAAAAGACAGATTCATGAGTATTAATTTTGTAACTTTTTGTACAATTCATGTAGCCTCTCCACATAGGCTAGTGATCAGTTGCAATTCCTAGTGCGAAGTCCCGTAGAAATAAACGAACCATGAAATGTAAAATTTATGATAAATAATTTAAGAAATAGACATGCATTTCAAAAATTACAGGAATATATAATACATAATAATAAAGAGCATTACCTTATTGAGATTCTCTTTGTTTTGAGAATATTTTAATATTATCTATTGAACATGTCCAACCACGTGAATGTGGAATATCATATGGCCCCTCCCCCCGCCCCCCCTCACATCACTCTCAATTCCCCATACCTAATGCATGTACTTGAAAATAAATGAATTTATGTGAAAATATGTGTTTCTTGTCATAAATAAACATTCAACATTCATTCATTAAGTACTTATAACATTCATTCATTCTAGGAAAAACATATTTCATGAAATTAGTTTATATTATAAAAAATAATATGTCATAATGTTATTACAATCACTTCTTTTTTGGATTTTTTATTTTCACAAATTCAGAAATCATCTGATCATCTTCTACAACATCTTTATCAGTTCTTTTGGTCRCCTCTTCAAACTGTCTTATTGTTTGTTGGGTCATGTACTCACAATGTGGATTCTATTGTAAGGTGTCATGATCTACAACAATAATGAATAAATGTTAAATTGATATGTTTTGTTTATATCATTACAAGTATTTCATTAAAAAAATAACATTAGAGTGGTGATCTTTACTTGATGGGGCCACATCATGTACTTCATCTTCCTGTCTAGTTGCCTCATCTTGTACATGATGATCCTCTGCATGAGATGGAGTTGAAACATCAAAGATTAAAATTAATAAACTATTTTCAATTAAGTATTTTCAACTATAATTCATACTAAGAATTTTGTAGCACATGAATACATCCATTACCAAGATCCACAACATGAACTTCATTGGCTGGTCATTATCCATCCTAGGAATTATGTGTATTGTGGATTTCGTGCTTAAAACAATGAGGCTCAATATTTATGGCCAAAAATAATAATGAATAGACTGCACAAGTAATTAATGTTAAATAAAATTTGTTGATTTTATTTACCTGTGTGCAGGGGGTATCACTGGAAGACTTTGTTGGCCCAATGCCCATGATTTTTCGGTGTTCAACAATAATGGAAAATTCATGTTGAAATCCAAGCCTCAAGTCATCCTCCATTTGCACTTCATTGAATCGATCGACTTGCAATTTTTCATAAGATCATCAATTTATCTTTTATCATGAAAAAAAATAAAAAATTATGCAATTTCTTATTTGGATACAATATTTGAGTTATTGATACTTACAATTCATGCCAACAAATTCGAATAACCATGAGGCCCAAGCTTGTGCTAGCCATGCTTTTCTAGTATGGACTTTTTTTCCTTTGATGTTTATGGAAGCCTATGAGAAGTTTGAAATACGTTAGATGTTGCAAATTTCATGTAAAAATAAATATTAATAAACATATAATTACATTATTCAAAGTATTGCATTCCTTCCTGTGCTCGGTGGTAGATTTCCATATTTTTTTAAATCCCTGTCCCTTCTATCATCCAACAAGTCTTTCCACTCCCTTACTGGTATCATTGGAGGGTGCCCATACCTAGGGTTCATTTCTATATGAACCCTATATTGGCCCCTCACAATATTTATATGTTGGCCGAATTTCTTAAGGACCTCCACTTGGTTGAAGGTCTCAACACCGAACAATCCAATCAAGCGATTAATGAGCTCATATTTTAAATTTTTTCTTTGTTTATCCCACCCTATGAAGATGGTGGGTCCAAATATCTCTAGTGACCAATCATTTAGATGTTTAAAAAAAACATCATTTCTTGCCAAACGATCATGTCATCATTAGTTTAAAAAGCATGATCTATGAGTAAATTTCAATCAGATTATATATAATAGTTAAAAAAAAAATTAAATACCTGGGATCTTCTCTATCTTTATGGGAATGATATTTTAATCCACCAAAAATGTGTTCTGTACTGTTCCCACACTAATAACACGAGAAGATCCAGGAAATGCTTCTTGAGAAATATCAATACTAATCTCTGATGCATCGACCCCCTGACCCTATTCTGCATGATTTGTCGTGCACCAAGAAGTAGAGGGTGCACACACATCTTCCCTCTGGGGTGTCCTTGTATGTGTTGTTGAATGTTTAGTCGACAAAAATGACACATTTTCAGATTCACGTGGGGTTAGATGAAGCATCAATAGTAGTATCAAGCCCCTCACCAGGATTATGTGGATGGAAATATGCCTGCAAAAACAAACCATATTTTAGTTCATGACATATACGAGTAGAAAATATAAAACCATAAATGAAATTATCTTATAATTAAATATCTCGTAGCTTACATTCAATGACCGAGCTCTAATTGTCAAACAATCAATATTTTATTTAATCTCCTCCGTTTACATCTTAATGAATACCAAACAAAGGATTTCCACATTTTTTTTTATGAACTTATTTAACATCTGAAAGGGATTAAGCGATGATGTGATGTCATCATCACACATTAGCTCATCCACATCCATTTCTATCGATTTCTCTGTTAATGGATACGTAACCTGTGACAAAAATCTAGAAAACATTAATATCAAAATGAAACCAATAGACTCATCATAAAAACATAATAATACAACATACTTAATTTGTACATTTACTATGGGTTATACTGGATGGGACGAGGATGGTTTCTTTTAATCTATCGGGGACTTGCCCCGATCAGGCGCAGACTACAAAAAAAATATTGAAAACATTAATATTGAAAAGAAACCAATAGAATCATCAAAAAAACATAAAATACAACATATTTAATTTGTACAATTACTATGGGTTATACCGGTTGGGCCGAGGATGGTGTCCTATGATTTATCAGGGACTTTCCCTGGTTAGGCGTAGCCTACAACAAAAATATTGAAAACATTAATATCGAAATGAAACCAATAGAATCTCGAAGAGACATAATTAAAAACAAATTTATTATATTTAATTTGTACAATTTACAATGGGGTATTCCTGCTACCTCGATGATGGTGTCATATCATCCACCGAGGAATTTATTTGATCAACAACCTGCAACAAAAATATTGAAACCATTAATATCTAAATAAAACTAATAGAATATTGAAAAAAAAAAATTAAAAATGAGGTATACCTTCTTCCTAGAGGATGGTGTCATTTAATGAAACATATTCCTTATATTTCTTATATCGAAATGAAACATTAACAAAAAATATTAATTAACAAAAACATAACTTATTAGATTCATTAATTACAGGTTTGGTGAAATGTTATATTTACCACTCACATAGTAACAATGCTTGTATCTATTCGATTCAAATTGTAATTGATAAAAAACTCTTCCACTGCAGCTATTGATTTTAGGGCACACATGAAAACATGGCTTCCTTCACACCCCTCAAATACATAATTGGGTTGTTTATTTGTAGACCTAGGTTGTGTACTATTTATAAACCCTACAATATTACTTGATGCTTTTGGCCTTCCGTCAATGTACATATTGAATCCTTTATTTTGATTATTGTATTTTATCTCTAAATAATTTGCAAACACTTCGTATATGCACATACTGCGTGTATATTGGACCATATGCATCAAATCTCTATAATTGTAGTAGGTTCCCACATACTCCATCAATTCAGTACATCTGTCGTAACCCACCTTTATTCCATCCATGCAAAGCAAACCCAAACCGTGTAATGACTATGGTGCAATCCAAAATATCCTCTCGTTCACACAAAAATATGTGTTTAGACAAGGAATATCCTTGGGTACCCATTTTTTCACTAGATGTTTGTACCTCAAGGGCACATCAATGTCGCCTATGGTCTCATCATCATAAGAACATGACCCCCCTTCCATGAGAAAAAAATCAATTCGTTTATGGAATTTTATTCTAATATTTTGACATCTAGTTGATCTCCCTCTTTTATGCCTACTATATGTCTCACTTTCCTCTAGTATTCCTGAACTTCCCTCGCTCGAGGAGGACAGATCTAAAAAACACTTGTTTCATTGTACTTGAACTCCATCAAATGAGAGAAATAGTTAACAAACATTTGTAGAAGGATACAACAATCTATTGATTCAAAAATATGATTCATTAAGAAATCCTCTCAGTCTCCCATGAATACCTCATTAAGATGAACTGAGCACCTCATTCAGAAATCCTCTCACTCTCCCATGAATAATATTTTTGTGTTTTGAAGGAATAATAAAATCAACATGGCAATAGTCACATACATGTGTTACTATATTCACTAACACAATTGATATGTATGTCGATTGCAAGATACATGCATAAAACTAGTATGAAAATCTTTTTGGCGCCCTCTATCTCATATTTCTCCTTAGTGTGTGACCAAAATTCACTACATACAAACCCTTGTATACACCCACCCATTCATAATCCTTTCAAGAATATTACTCTCTATTTAAGAGTTCTTCACTAAACATATTGTGACTGCAATACTTTATTTATGTCTATACATAGATCTATGCACCACAATTGAGAAAATAAGTATTGTATGTAACCCTCAATCAAAGATTATAGAGGGAATTTGGTTTTTTTGTTTGTTATTGTTGTGAGGAGATATGGAAACAATAAATTCATTGTAGCAATCATGAGTTATTCAACTTTCAACAAGAAAAACAAAAGGGACTATGGTAGATGGCATTGGTAAACAAAAAGTTTGGAAGGATTGACTTGTTTATTCAAAAGTTGAAATAATGGGATCCATTTGGGAAAAGGATTTAAGAACTATGTGGAGGTACATGGCCATGAAAGATTCTTGATGGATGATGTTGAAGAAGATTTATCAATTTAAGGCTTATTTTAGAGATCAGTTCCTCTATACATGTGAGGAACTGACTAGTTTTTCACAAGTTTGCAACCTCTTTTAATATGTTTGTGTGCCCAAAATTGAATGACCTACCTAATAATTTTCATTTTTGAGTCCCTGAATTGTTTACAAGTCTTTGATATGTAAAGTAGAAGAACTGAATGATATCCTTGTCTACCTGATAATTTAATTTTTTTAGTAAGTTCCCCAAGTCTAGATAGACTTTTGTTTCATGCATTAACTTCAATTTATTGGTAAGTTGATGGGTACACATAAGAAAGTACAATGGTTTGATGTACCTTCTATTTTTGGCATGAAATATATCAACTAAATTCATATTAATGGAAATAATATAATATTTGACTATAAAATTAATAAATTAAACTTGAACAACATACATACCAGAATAAACATTATAGTATCTACACATTAGAGCTTGACATGTGTCACCTGGATCTTGAGTGTTCCACATGTAGGCATATCTTCTTCTAGTTAGGTTTTTCATGTATTACACTAGGTACACTTTGTCTTCTTGGCATCCCTCACCTTTCCTACAAATTAACGGAGGAGAGAGTCCTCAAAATAGAAGGCATGATCATAAAAATAGACACTGCAAATGAATTTGATAGGGAACATCATTCATTTATGTTTGATGTCTTACACATGTTTGGTTTTCCAAATCCCTTTATTATTTAGATGAAGGGTTGAATTGGTTGTGCTTGAATATCCTCAATGGTGAACTACAAAACCACGTCCTTATTTTAGAGTGAAAAATATCTAAGGAAAGGTAGCTCGTTGTCACCACTCTAAATCATAATGGTCGATTCCTTCAGTAGACGATTAGATCAAGAGAAAATAGTTGAAAACTTACAGGGAATTTCCAGTAGATTAGTGTTTGGAAAAAAGGAAGGGTGGAAGACAAGCTTAGATCAATCAATCTTGGAGGGGAGGAGGTCTTCCTTTTGAAAATTATGCAAAGCTACAAAACCCATAACACTTGAACTGGGTCCCTAGGAATTGAAAACAAACAAATATTTGGGAGGATGGAATTATGGGGAAACCACCATTTATTGAACTGGAAATGATCTTTTAAAGACTTGGTTAAGTTTAAAACATGAGTTCATTTACCAATTAAGAATTGATGAAAGAATCATAAATTAATGAGATATTATAGAAGACATAATAATAAATGTAGATCAAAATGTAAGCACAAATATCATCAAACCTTAACAACAAAATTGTTAATGGAGTTCAAAAAGATTGCTTACGTCTCTGAGCCTTTGTCTTAGTGGGTGAGGATTTATTATTTCTCTTAAATGATTCAAAATTACATCGAACAAGTGTCAAAAGGATTACAAACTGGTCTAGTTGTGTTCTGCATGACCTCAAGAATCCAACACAACTGATGGAACTGAAAAGGGTTGAGCGTAGCTCCCAAAATTGTCCCACAAAGTTCCCCTCCTCAATGTCTTCCCTGCATAAAAATGGCTTTGGATTTCAAATTCCTCATCATTTCTTCTGTTTTGAACCTCTCTCAATGCTACAAAGAACCCTTGGCTTATATATATTTGGAGTTTGCATCAACCTCCCAACTTCTTCCCAATATATGGCCTCAAATCGGGCTCTAGATCTCACAATATTGGCTAAACTCCATTAAAATAAGATGAAAATAACCCAAAAAAATATAATATAAGGTGAAAAAACCCACAAATGGAAAAATGTAGGGCAAAACTCCCTATTACTGGGCTCTTGGCCATATGGGAGGCTCCATATTCTCACGGGCTGGCTGGTGCGCTAGTCTTTATCCCCTGGTCTCCTGGACCCCTCTTCGCATGTATTCATGTGTCCAAAACCCTAGACTCCCATTGCTCCACTATTGGTTAGCTCTAGGTTCATATCCCTTGGTCGGTCGGGGCTAGCCCTTGCCGATCGGGGCTTACCTCCAACAATGTGCCACGTACAAATCAAAACAATATTATGTTGGTTGTTTCAACAAGATCCGCATTCACCCATCTATTTAGCTCGGGAGGTTAGTCTGTTGGCACCCATGGAGGTCAGGGGTTTGAAACTTGCCAGTAAAAAAAATGTTTGACCCGACCAACATTGGATAAATCTTGGGTGCCACGTGGCACCCTTTGATTGGGCCATGTGTCACTCCCTCGATTCATCCCTACTACACATTCAACATACAGTCAGTTGCCATGTCACTGCCATACAACCCAGTCACCTATCCAGTCAGCTGCCACGTCAGTATCTGTACAACCCAGTCACCCTGCAACGTCAGCTTCCGTACAACACAGTCACCTTTCACCGTCATCTTTTGTACAACCCAGTCACCCTACCATGTCAGCTTCCGTAGAACCTAGCTATCGTCCATACTATCACGTGTCAGCCTACCATTGGGCCACAGAATGTATGGAATGACATGTGTCATTCATACAATGCCATGTGTCAAATCCATACTAGTGCCAACTCAGCCTGAAAATGACAAATTTGAGTGACATGTGTCACCTCGTAGTGATTCCATGTCAGCATGATGACATCATCATGAAATAATGCTGACTTCACCTATCTTACTATCGACGTCAATAGTATGACATATTGACTTTGACCAGTTGACTTTTTGCATGTTTGGGAAATCGGTCAGAATGTGATATCTTTCGCATACGACGTCCATTTGCCAAAAAACATATATGGCCAGAATCAGGGCGATGAGTAGCAATGCCGTTGGTTTCATCGAATTCTGAGAACTTTGATTTTTAGGCCTAAATCATATCCCAAGTTTGTTGGCTTCATTTCTATTTCAATTGTTTGCCTCCCTTTATTATCTTTGAACCACTTTGGTCTCTTCTCCGGGTGCAATTGCCAACAATGGTCATCATTGTGCCCTTCTTTCTTGCAATGCTTGCAAGAGAGCTTCTCTTCCTTCCTTGTCGCTGAATTTTCTTTCTTTCCCTTCCTCTTTATTTTTTCCTCTTTCCTTGAAGACGATTCCCCTAATACACCAAATCTTGTTTTCCCTACTTCAATGTATGTTTCTTGAACATAAACCTCATCAATATTAGTAGGTCCAAACATAAATACAATGTTACGAATATGTGCAAGTAAACCTCCTATATACTTCATAAGCGTTTCTTGGGTATGTAATGGAATATTCAACATTAATTCCATCTTACGAAATTCATCTGTGTATTGTTGCACTGTTTGTCCCTTTCTTAGTTTAAGACCTTGCCATTCAATTAAAACCTTCTCTTTATAACCCAAAGGATACAATTTATTTCTAAGTGCAAAAAAAAATTATTTCCATGATGGAAATACATTACCAACTTGCTACATGCCATTTTGCAACTTAATTTTCCACCAGATGAGTGTTGTGCCTTCAATATGAAGTGATGCCAACTTTATTTGAGTTTCCTCATCTTTGATTTGTTGCACACTTCAATAAACTTCCATCTGTCTAACCCAGTTATCAATCCCTTAAGCATTGAATTCACCATCATACATGGGTAATTGAAATTTCACATCAAGCTCAAGTAAAGGCATATCATGTTTATGTTTATGGGAATGTTTTCTTGCGATGGATTTGGAACTTGTACTTGAAGAAGAAGAAGTTGATGGAGAAGAAGGAGGTGAAGGAAGAGGTTTAAGATGATCCTTTGCTGCTTCACTTTTGTCTTATTTAGAAGATTCCCCTTGGAAAGGACTCTTTTGTTCCAAGTAATCCTCATATAACACCTTTAGCATCTTAGACATGGCGAATAAAGTCTTTTGCAACTCGATCTCATTCTGAGACATGCTTTCTTCCGATGCCATCTCCTCACTTTGAGAAGTCATCTTTCTCGATCCAATCTATGGATCCCCTTCTACAAGATTGCCTTCACCATGATTCCATTTTTTCCTCGTAATCATACAAACTTAAAAATGAACCGTCAACCTTCTCTGATACTATTTGATCTGAAAATGATCTTTTAAAGACTTGGTTAAGTTTAAAACATGAGTTCATTTACCAATTAGGAATTGATGAAAGAAGCATAAATCAATGAGATATTATAGCAGCCATAATAATAAATGAAGATCAGAATGTAAGCACAAATATGTTAGGATCTTTAGAAACTTAGGAGTTAGTTAAGATCTACTTGGTCTATTGTGTCTTTAGGTAAAAGTGTGTTTTCTAGTGTGTTTCTTTAGTATGCATTAGTATGCATTTGTAGTTAGGAAATACGATGGTCACGATATGTTCCCGACATAGAGTGATCCGACAGTTCATACTCTCCTTGATCTTAATGGCCATTGATCTGTGGATTAACACCCAATTGGTCCATGATATCTATTTGAAGAGCATGGAGGGTCATTTTCCGATGATCGATTGTGAGAAACTCTTTTGTAAAATCTCTCTTTAATCTTTTTCTTTGCATTAATAAACTTCTCCAAGTGGCCGCATTGGTTGGGGCCATGGATGTTTCCCCGTAGGGGTTTTACCACATGAAAAAATCGGTGTGTTGATCTTTGATCTAGTTATGTGAGTGGTTATTGAAGGTGTTTGTCCTCTATTAGAATACCCATGTTGTCGAACATGGTATCAGATCTTGTTTGAAGAGCCGCTCCTATTGTAGATTGCGATTGTGAAGCCGAGTTGCCTCATCTCCAATTTTTGTCATTTCCGTACATTTATGGGCTGATAGGACTATTCCATTGCGCC
>SNQJ01S0187495.1:0-18461 GCA_010110895.2 Picea sitchensis | reverse complement strand
AGTGGGATCTACCTTAGAATGGATAATATATTGTGAGAAAGGAAACCAACAAACATACTTCATATTTTCACAATAGTGAGTGAATGTAAAGATCATTGAACCCAAGAAGGGGGTCAAAGTTAACGTTATTGTATGGTTATAAATGTCGTAAGAAAGTGGTTATGGTGTTTAAGAATATTAGAGGGTTTAGCCACAATTTTTATACAAAGAGACACTAGTATAATGGTTTAGATTATGAAAGGATTTATGGAGGGTGTGACTTCTCAAGTAACATTATTCCAAAATAAACACATATTAAAATGGGAAGACCAAGGATCAAAAAATGCATGAACTTATTGAAACTTGCAGATCAACGATTTGTCGATCCAATTGGTATACTCAGAAAATCAGATACCTCAAGCATGGGGATCTCGATGCATATTGATTTTGAAGTAATAAATTTGGTTGAAGGCATTCCCGCATACCAACACCGGTAGGTCGACCATGGGGCTGAAAAATGAAAGCAACTATCTCCTTGGAAAGAGATAGAATAAAACTCAAGGGGAATGCAAATAAAATTATTATACCCCTTGACCTGCAAGAAGAAAATCCATGGACAAAGTCTCGGGACAAAGATGCAGAAGCAAAACAACTATACCAAATCATCTAGGAAGATCACAATGATGTCAAACCAAATTTGATAAGAGAAATACCAAATGGCTCACCATTATCAGTTGGCCAAAACTCATACATCGAAATTTATGAATGGAAAATGGAGAACTATGAATCAAGGGCAAGAGAATGTTGGTCGATTGAGGCCATCCCATGCACAAGTATTGATCATGTTTCTCCATCAAAGTGATGACCATAGTTTATAAAAAGAAAATCAAGAAAAACCTAGTCTATTGCCAATAGATATAAAAATGACTTCAACACCATTATTTAGGTTCAAGGAACAAAAATCTCCATCAGTACATGTTGACGGGGTTTCCAAGGTAGTCAATGAGAAAGGTTGACTAAAAAATCTATTGCAATCTTTTACTGGGCAAGCAATAGGATGGTGGGACACTCACGCTCCACGTTTGCAAACTTGGATGGTTTCCACCACATACTTTGTGGAACACTTTGGTGGGTATAAATTGTTATCAACTGCAAATATTCCAAAGTTTAAGCCAAACTTTAACTTTGACCTTATCTCCCACATTAATGAGTGTGAAAAAGAATGGAAAAAAATTAGGTACATGGATGAACATGTATGGCCTCATATGTTCCAAACCATGCCAAATGACATACCATACATATGGTATACAATTAAAGAAGCTATAGGAGAGGCATTCTCATGGAGAGAATTAAAAGAGAAGTTCATCAAGGATTTTGCATTCAAACTAGAAGAAGCTCATTTAGTCGAGGAATTCTGAGAAATAAAAGAATACATTAAAAAACCAAGTCCAAAAGAAATCAAGCAAAGGAGAAAATCCAAAGTTGACAAAGGGTTGGATTCGAATCATAACTACATAACATGATAAGACCAAGATCATCAGACCGCTCATCCAATTGATATGGAAAATGAAAGTTTTCTAGGGAAGAGATTTCAATGGAGAAAAAATCATCTGGAAGTGATCAAACAAGTTCAAACTGTCTTGAAAGTATCAAAATAAGTCCACAAGGAGGAACAAAAAAAAGTCTAATTTCCCCCAGCTTACAATGAAGTTCGAGAAGGGGGATGCAAGTTGAATCAAAACCCATAGAATGGATGGAAGCAAAAATTAAATTTAAGGAAGTCAATATATCAAACGATGGCTAACAAAAAGTGGTTTGGATAGGAAACTATTAGACAAAGAAGAAAACCACGAAAATATTCGACCTATTAAAGGAATATCAAGAGATGTTCACTAGAGATTGTAAGGACTTAAAATTTATGGTAAAAGAAATAGGAGAGATGAAAATCGACCTCATATCGGGAACAAAGCCTATAAAAAAACGACCCTATAAGTTGGCGCACAAATACAAAGAGATTGTGTAGAAAGAGATTGAAGGTATGTTAACAGTAGGAATCATCTATCCCATTTACAAATCAAGGTGGGCCATCCCAATGGTCGTGCAACCCAAGAAGCACCACACCAAAAAATTAAGGATTTGTGTCAACTTCAGAGGCATAAACACACTAACAGTTACAGATCCATTCCCAACTCCATTCACAAGAAAAATTATAAACAAAGTTTTGGGACACAAGTGTTACTCATTTATAGATGGATTCTCATGTTATAAATAGGTGTCCATCACCTAGGAGGACCAAGAAAAAACCACTTTTGTATCATAATTTGGGTCCTTTTCCTATAGGGTAGTTCCATTTGGGAAAAAAATACTCTCGCAGTATTTTCCTGAATCGTGGTAAAAACCTTCGACGAATATATATACAATACAATGGATATTTATTTTGATGATTGGATTATGTACAACCTTCTGAAGAACCACATACAATGGCTTCAAATGATGCTTGAATTGTGCTAACAGATACATATCTTCTTAAACATAAAGAAGTGTATGTTTTCCACACCTATGTTGGGACATGTAGTCTGCAAGGATGGAATCAAGGTCGATATGGAAAAAATTAAAGTAATCCTTGACTTGAAACCACCTATCAATAAAAAAAAAATCAAAATATTTTTGGGCTATACATGATACTACAAGAAGTTTATCATAAACTATTTGGATATCACCTTTCCAATTGACAAATTGCTATAAATTGGAGTAGAATTCATATGGAGTGCAGAGTGAAATGAATCATTTGAACTCCTAAAAAGGAAGTTGGTCAAAGCACCCATCTTGAGATATCCATACTAGGTAAGAAAATTCCATGTTCATGTTGACACATCAAACATAATATTCGAAGCAGTCCTTGCTAAAGTTAGGGATGAAATCATTGACCACCCAAATTGCTATGTCGATCATAAACTAAATAAAGTAGAAAGAAAATACTCGAACATGGAGAGAGATGGACTCACAATGATATTTTCTCTCCAAAATTTTAGACATTACCTACTAGCGAATCCATTTACATTCTATATAGATCACCAAGCCATGAAATTCCTAGTTAATAAACCTATGCATCAAGGTTGAGTTTGTAGATGGATACTCTTATTTTAGGAGTTTGAATTTGAATTCATAGTTAAACTAGGAAAAACCAATGTCAAGCTCGATCAACTTTCATGACTCGAAGCTGATGAAGAACACGTAGGCATAGATGATGAGCTACAAAATGCTCACTTGTTTTGGGTTGAGGAAACTCCAAAAGAGTTGGCCAAAATATTCCAATTTTTACAAGAAGGGAAAGCCCCAACGGACCTTCCAGAAAGGAAAAAGAAAGTGTTAGCAATGAAGGTTGCCCCATTTACACTTATAAATGGATTCTTGTATAAACTAGGACCAAACAATGTGCTAAGATGGTGCACCCTAGAACAAGAAAGAGACAACTTAGTCGAAGAAGCACATGTTGGTCTTGCAGGAAGACACTTTCAAGCTGACACAACAATAAGGAAAATCCTCTAAGAAATCCTATGGTGGCCCAATATACATAAAGATTGTTGGGAAAAAAATAGTAAATGTGATAAATATCAAAGAATGGGTCAACCACTTTGGAAAGATGAAATTCCCCTACATTCAACAAACCCTAGTTTAACATTCAAAATATGGGAAATCGACTTTTTTGGTCCAATCCTAAAAAGGGAAAACACACAGGGGTAAGGTATATCATAACTATAGTCAAGTATCTCACTAAATGGGTTGAAGTAGAACCAGTCAAAACATGTACCAAAGAAGTGGCAATAAAGTTTATCTATGAAAACACAGCCGCAAGATTTGGATGCCCCTTAAAATTCATAAGTGATCAAGGAACACATTTTGTGAATGATACCATAAAAGTATTGTTAGAATAGTTCTTGGTAGACCACCGAAATACACCACCTCATCATCCACAAGTGAATGGAGAAATCAAGTCATTTAATAAAACATTGCATAAAGGGCTAACACAAATTTGTGGCATCGACGGGGATGATAAAGTACTAGATATATTATGGGCATACCAAACTTATTTCAAATGATCAACTGGTCATACAACCTTCAAGCTATTGTATGGACAAGAAGTAGTGACCCCCTTGAACTTTTGGAGGAACATAGGACAAATTTCTTCAATACTTCGTAATAATATTAGCATGGCAAATAAATAGAGGCTCTATCAATTAAACAACCCAGAGGAACATCGTTTAATTGCACTCCACCACCAAGAAGTGCAAAATCACCAACGAAAAGCTTGGCATGAAAAACATCTTCAAAGAATGGCATAGAAAATCGAAACTTGGTACTCCTATACAATAGTAATATTAAAGGGAAGCCAAGGAAATTGGAAACCGCATGGTTGGGACCTTTTGTAGTTAAAGAAATTCGATCATTTGGAGTGGTCTAGCTCAAAACACTTCAAGGGCAACTTCTAAACAAATTTGTTAATGAAAAAATGAAAAAATACCACTCCTGAAAAAGAAGAAGAAGAAGAAGTCCATTGGTGAAAGCTTCCATGGAAGAACTAATGGATGGGGATTAGACTGAAAACCACTATGTGGCGGTCTAGTCATTGAAAATAAAAAGTAAAAGAGAAAAACCCCAATATAACAATCAATTATGGAAGAATCAGGTAAAAAAGTGTCTTAGAATGGAAAATTATTGGATGAAACCATAACCGACTGGGACTAGTAATAAAGTACAAATATTAAAAATCTTGGTTATCTAAGGAAGCAAAGAGAGAAAAATGGATGTTGAAGGATATTAGGAAAAAACGAGTCAACTGGAAGAAATCAACAAGAAAAGACATATAGGGAAAATTAGTGCTTCAAAGGACCACAAGTACCACAGAAAAAACTCACAAGTGCATCCTAAATACCTCTAAATACTCTTGGGCAAACACATAAGGAATAAATAAAGCGAGTGAGGGAAGGTGGAATAAAGAGAGAAAGGATCAAGCAAGCGAGGAAAAGTAGAATTAAGAGAGCACAAAAAAGTCCAATCAAACGACCGAGCAAGGATAAAATCGATAAGATTCAGTGGATCAACTGTGACCATAAAATTGATTAACCGTGACCATAAAATCGACTGCAAGAGACAAATCAACCAATTGATCAATTGAATCCACAAAGTAGAGTAGTCGACCAAAATCACAAAACTGTGCACGAAAAACCTGTTGGCTGGGAAGAACACCCACATGAAAGACACTTAATGCGCACAATTAATGAAGCCATTGAAATGTCATTTCATCGCACGACTAGACCAAATCCTGCCCAAAATATGATATAAGTACAACACCCTAACAACATCAAAACACACTACTCAAATCTACAACAAGCTTATCTGATTCTTGCCCCATGACAAGCCATTACACTAATAGTTCTTACCCTTTCCAATATGAGCTAGTAGAACCAGAAAACAATCAAGAAATGGAACTGAAAATGTAAGGTCAAGTTCAAACAAGTGAAATGTTGGTCAAACCGCGCAAAAAAAGAGATTCAACAAGGTGAATGCATCGGAATTAGAAGTTAGTATTAACAATATCTGACATGTGCATATGAAGGAAATATCCTGGGAGAAACATTAGAGAATTTTCGTCAACTAGGTGTTTTCCATTGGAAGATGGAAGAAAGAAGCCATGATGCTTGATGAATCCCAAATTAGATCCTACATGAATGCTCCACAAGTAGCTGACTTTCAAGGATGGAAGGGAGAAGTAGAGAAATTCATCATAAGTCGATACCACCAGGGTAACTTGTGGTTGGACCAACCACTTTGAATTACGACAGGCTTGATTCATCGAATCATAAGGATACCAAATAAAGACGAAGCAATAACAAAGACCATAGACCTTGCAACTTGGATAAAAAAATTCACAGGGTCGACCACAACAAAAAATTCAAAGGGTTTAGTAAATAGTCAAGTAAAAGAGACCCATGTAAAGTGGGCTTGCACAATTGTATCACTATGCTTGAGACTGACTGGTAGGGCATCAACATGAAATTAAATATGCTTGAGGCTATCAAACATATAGTTGAGTAGGGAAAAGTATTTAATCAAGATGAACATCTGGCTGACATCATTGAATGTCAGGAATCCAAAAAATCCATCAGGTACCCCTCCTTGTTAATCTGGATAGCAATGATCCAAATATGACTATTCAGAGAGACTATATTCACCAGGACGTCGGCTCTAAATATGCACAATTTTAAATGGTTTGCTGCATACTTGAAGGGATATATTAAAGAACACTCACCCCAATACATGTTACAAGAATGGGTCAAAACACTTAAGAATAGTAGTCTTCAATGGAGAGTTCCCTTGATTGTAAGAAGAGGACTACTACCAACAATACACATTTAATTGGGTCTTGACTGCACTAAAGTTTGGTATGCACATGGACAGACTGAGAATCAACCAAAGGAGCTTCCATACCAACTAACTATCCAACAAATATTTCAAGAAATCCAACAACAGAAAAACACCATCACTCTTGTTACACCACTTGCTGCAGAAGCAACCATTGACATCATCGTGCCACTACAAAATGGTGAAATTGATGAAGAAGAAGAGGTCTCTCTATACACAATCCCATTTATTGTTGATGAGGGAAATACATAAAAAATTCCCAAAAAGAGGTTGACAGGAAGAAAACAGTTGGGTCAAGTAGAATAACCAGTCAACACAATTGAGGAAGTCATTGAAGCCGACTTACAAGCTATTCTAGAAGGTATGGATGAAATCGACTTCGAGAACCCCCTGCTCAAAAAGACATTGGAAGAAGTGTCTTAACAAGTCCTCTTTGAAATAATAGAACATGGAAAGTCAACAAAAAAATATGCATAGAAAAGGAGGCAACCATGATAGTTTTCTACACTTCGAGACCTTTCCAATGGTGTAGATCACGCGTCAATAATTGTTTTTATGCAAAAGTTATGCCTCTTGCAAGTTGACCTATCATGTTGACCACCATGGTACAAGAGGATACCACGTCAACCCCCATTACTCATGCATATGGGGATAGCCACATGAGGAATTTCAAGAATGTTCTAGAATGTTAAAAAACCTACCACAATTGAGGGTTGAGAAAGTAAAAAACCTACCCCTAGATTGCTATCAGACTATGTTAAATACCAGTTCACTAGGAGGAGAAGGGGTTCCATTCTATGTTATTGTATTTTGTTCCATTGCAGAGCAAAACAACTGGGAGTGGAAAATTAGAGAGCATAACAGAGGGGGTTAATGTTCTGTAGCAGCCTAATAGGCCACATGACTCAGGTAACTCCATAGAGAGTGTCTTCTCCTTTGTACTTGCATTATTTCCATACTAGAGAAAAGAGAGTAGAGCAACCTCACCTTCTAGATGGGTTTTCTCCCGTAAGGGTTTCCCAGAGCAAATATTTGTGTTACCTTATGGATGGTGTGTGATTGTATTTTACTGTCCTATATTTTACACATTTGATCTATTTCATGAATAACTAGAAAATAAATAAATAAACATTTTGGAATCAAAAGGAATTTAACCTTCATAATGTAGATTTCAGTTTTATTTATCATATCTATAGTGACAAACTATTCCAATGGAATATCCATGACAACTTATAAATCACTAATTACGAAACAAAACTCCTTGGTATGGCTCAGGAGTAAGTTCTTCCCCATAAATTTCTGGCTAAGTCAAAAGCAACAATGCATCCAAGTCACCACACTCCCACCGAACTCCTTATATGTACCTCAATTTTCTTCATCACCAAGGCACTAAGCTCCACGACACACTCTGTCACATCAACCTATCGATGCAACCCAAGGTCTACAACAACATGACCCAACATCTATGTATGGGGAAACCTGGCATAGACACATCTCGGCAAGGTGCATCCAAATTGTTTGCATCAAGTCTCCAACTCAAATCTGCGATATGCAAAACTCTCTCTAAGTCACCTTCTCCATGCAAACAACCGAACCCATCTTCATTACCCTATCATCTTCGCACCCTAATTGATTTCACATCAAGACACCATGTACAGACCACTCAACTATTAAGACATATTGTTGTTAACCGACTTGTGTAACTCTGCAAAGAGTCACCTCATCCAAATATTGTGATCGCTATCCACAACACAAATTACTCAATTGTTGTTCTTGGTGATGCACAACATGAAGTTGTCATGGTGAAAACATGCCCAAACAATTTCCTTACAACTTAGACTGTGCTCTGATATCTCATTCCATGATAGTGACAAAGCTCACCAAATCGTCCACCAAACCAACTTACATAGTCTTTTCTAATATGTGATCTGCCATGCGCTCTATTACCAATTGCCATGTTGGTGGAGAACTCGGGTGGATGGTGGAAAATCCACCATCCCCAACGACATGCATCACCTCACATTTTCAACCCGAAAGAAAGGCCACTATGTTCTACTTGGCCCAAACTACGCCTAACAGTCTAGGAAACACCTATACTCTGTCCTAAGTCACTTATTCAATTACTTGTGTTCTTTACTTAACTAATTACATATCTCTTATACGTATCTAAAAGACATCAAGAACATGAAACCACAGTAAAGAGACACAAGATATGAATGGGCGGTGAAACCAGCCTCATACCTAAGAATAATACAATAGACAACAATGTGTCAATACTGCAGCTCGTGCCATACCAAAGAATATTTACAAGGAGATTTTGCTCGGTTATATCCAACAATACACCTATGCAAATACAAAATACATACCTTCGTCATGTCACCTTGCAAATCCCTTCATGCCACTAACAAAAACACTTGATGAATAACTTTGCACTTCGCCTTCATGCTTCATGCCTACGGTTCATGCTACCCTTGCCTTATTTCGTTTGACTCCCCTATTGGTTTCCAAACTGTGGATTGTATAACATCAAACCTCACCATCGAACTCAACTCGTCCAACGACTGCCTTGTCTAAAGAAAACTCACCTTCTTCTACTATCTTCATTTGTAGACTCCACAAGGTGACACAAGTTGCCACATGTATGAATTGGCTTCTTGGAAGGAACTCACCCTCTCTACCAATATCCTACCTCAGACGCCTCAGTCCGCGCGGTTGTGAAGTGTGACTGTTCCATGCCAATCTCCTTCGTTTTGGTCTCACCTTTGTGCATATATAGGCATCTTCCCTCATGAACTGGCGCATCTCATGCCCATGAGTCGACCCATCATTTGAAAAGTTTTTCCACTTACTGCTAGACCAACCTTCATTAGGTGTGCACATATCTTAGGTGAGTCGAGTCAACTCGCCTAAGCACACCCTCCTTGTTCGTTTTGTTGGGCGCCTCAAGTATTTCCCACAATCTTTATTCAATCGTCCCATGGTCTAACTTATGTTGCACAACACCTTAGCTACGTCCACCGAACTCTTCAACCAATGCCAACATTCGTCCAGTCATCTCGTTGTTTAGGTGTGAGCGTCCCTTTTGCGAGTCAAGCTGACTCATCTATGCACGACCTCCTCATGCCTTAGTTGATTTTTCATTTGGTGATGCACCCTGTCTTCTTCCCACGACCTTCGTCAAATTCCCGCATCTAACTTGTGTCGTAAGTCACCTTGGGCCGAGTCGCCACTTGGCACGTCGCACACCCAAGGAATCCCAAATAATCCCCTATATGAAGACATATTGTCTTAAAGTGCACCGAGTGTCCTACCTACCTGGTCACCTCCGTTTCAGTTTGTTGGGAGAGGTCTTGGTTCCCAAGGTCTTACAGATATTCTCCCACTTCGGTATTCTATATTGTAAGGCCTAGGGAGCCAAGCCAAAGAGTGCACACTCCCACCATAGATCGAAATGAAGATTATCGTGAAGGCAGGATGCTCGGTGCACTTGAAGACACAAAGTCTTAATATAGGGGATGAGTTGGGGTTCCTTGGGTGTGCATCGCACCAAGGGGTGACTCAACACAAGTTAGACGAGTGTGGAAGACCAAGTGCATCACCAAATGGAAAATCGACTAGGGAATGAGGAGGGTGATTTGGGTGGATATCGGTGGCCACCCACTTATTCCACTGGCTCGAAACACAGTTTTCCACCTTGGCAATTTTCTACATTTTTTCGGGTCCCAAACTTTCGGGGCCATTTTGAGGCCCTAAATGATGTTTTTTTTTTTTATTATTAAATGTTTGGGGGCCTAGGAAATAGCCAAAGGCTATAGCCTGGGCCTTGTCGAAATGTGTTCTTCTCGGCTAGACCTTTCCAAAAATATCTCATGCGCCCCAAACGAAGATCATATGCAAATGTTACGCCATCAGGAAGTTGACATATCAACTACCCCCATTGGGGCCCACAAACCTTTTGTCGTTTCATCCCCTGGGGTTAGCATTTTGGTTGTTTAAGGTTTTCTCATTTATTTTTTATGTTAAAATTTCCTTTGGAGCCTCATTGTACACATATTCTTGAGAATGAGTGTAGCCATCACATCTCTTCTCAGAGATAAGTTGACACCATTCGATCAACTTTGTTTCAGTCTGCATTTTTATAGTTTCAACAAGTTATCTTTATTAATAGAAGTCAACTTTTATTGTATCTTTGTGTATTTATTTGCTATACATCTGTATTTCATTTAGTTCCTGACTCATCTAAGAGACACACACACCTAAACGACGATTCAACTGGACAGATGGTGGCATCGATTGAAGAGTTTGATGGACGTATCAAGGTGTCATCAAACACAATTTAGACCATGGGATGGTTGAACAAAGGTTATGGGAAAGTCTTGGGCAACTAACGAAAATAACAAGTTGGAGAAGGCAAGGAGGATGCACTTAGGTGAGTCATACTGAATCACCTAAGGGATGCACACACCTAATGAAGGTCGGTCGATTAGTAAGTGGACAAACTTTCCAAATGATGGGTCGGCTCATGGGTATGAGATGCGCCAGTTCATGAGGGAAGTCGCTTATATATGCACAAGGGTGAGACAAAAATGAAGGACAAATTGGAATGGAATAGTCACACTTCACAGTCATAGGGACCAAGGTGTCTTAGGCATGATCTTGTTAGAGAGGGAGAGCTCCTCCCAAGGGGCCAAGTTGCACCCGATGGACAACTTGTGTCACCTTGTGGAGTATGCAAACATATACAATAGAAGAGGGCAATTTTTCTTGAGATGAGACAATCATTGGGTGAGATGAGTTCGGTGGTGAGGTTTGATGTTTCATGACAGTTTCATGAAGTGACGAAGAGTTTGGAAATTGAGAGGGGAGTCAAACGAACTAAGGCAAGGGCAGCATGAACCGCAGGCATGAAGCATGAGGGTGAAGTTTGAAGTCATTAGTCAAGTGTTTCGGTCGGTGGCACAAAGGGATTCACAAGGAAGGCATGGAGAAGGTCCATGTTTCGTATTCGCACAGATGTATTGTTGGATATAGTTGAGCGGAAGCTCCTTGTAAATATGTTTTGGTGTGGCATGAGTTGTAGGCTTGACACATTGTTGTCTTTGTAATAAAAATTGGGTATTATGCCAGTTTGGCCAACCAACTTACTTGCACATTTGTTTAACTGTGTCTTGATGGATTCTTCTTACTGTTGTGTGTTGTAAGTGTGGGTGTAATCATAAACTATTGAATGGTAAACAAATCTATGTGTTAGGTGTAGTCCAAGCCAAGTAAACTGGTGTGGCCTTTCCACCGAGTTGAAAATTTGTTGTGCCACATGTTGTTGGGGATGATGGATGTTTCCTCCATCTGCCCGAGTTATCCACTGGTGTGACAGTTGGTATCAGATCATAGTATAAGTTGCAAGGCAGTTGGTTGGGCATGTTTTCACCATGACAACTTTGTGTTGTGCATCACCAAGAACAACAATTGATTCAATTGGGTTGTGGACAACGATCACAACCTTTGGATGAGGTGACTCTTCACAGAGTTACACAAGTCCGTTAACAACAAGATGACTTAACATTAGGGCGATGCATGCATGGTGTCCCGATATGAAAGCAGTCAGGGCACGAAGATGACAGGGTAGTGAAGATGGGTTCGGTTGGTTGCAAGGAGAAAGTAACTTAGATATAGTTTTTCATATCACATAGTTGAGTTGGAGACTTGATGTAGATAATTTGGATGCACCTTCCCGAGACATGTCTATTCCAGGTTTCACCATACACAGTTGTTGGGTCATGATTGTTGTAGACCTTGGGGTGTAGCCACAGATTGATGTGACATGGTGTGTCGTGGATATTGGTGCTTTGATGACGAAGATAACTGAGGAATGGATAGGGAGTTCGGTTGGAGTGTGGTGACTTGGGCACACTATTGTTTTTGACTTAGCCAAAATTTGATGAGGAATAACTTTATCTTAACCCATAACAAGGAGGTTCATTTTGTAATCAAACTTGGTGATTTGGGGTGAGTTGTGGAACCATGACAGCATGATGAATTGAACCATGGGGTTGTCGGAGATGTCTTGAATGAGCAAAATTGTTTTTATTTCTTTGGAGATTCTGATTTGTTGTGATGGGTTCCTCGGAGGGAGATGGAAAGTCTTGGTGAAGAACAAGTGTGACCTATTTGAACCGCAGACTTGGGGAAATTCCAAGTGTTGTGATCTTCATTGGAGTCACGAAACATTTTGGAATGCCCTGGTGTGGGAAGATACAAACGAGGGCTTTGAGCAACTTGCTTAGGTGAGTTCAAGAAGTGGACTTAGGCAGATTTTGTTGCAGACATGGAGACAAGTTTGATTTTTTTCTATCTCTTTTATGAGGTGTGTTGAAGGGATTGCTGCGACGAAGAAGATAGTGAGACGGGTTCTTCGTTTGAGATGTTGGGTGTGGTGCCTTGGAGAATGGGTGTCATAGATAGTCTTATTGAGTCGTCATGTGATGAATTGATTGTCACAATGGAAATCTGAAGAAAGAAATGACTTGGGGTAGAAACAAGTTACTTTGTTCCAAGAGACGAACGAGGATTGTGGTTACTCGTTTTCCTTGGAGCACTTTGGACAATATGTTGGGAAACCTATGGAGGAAGTTGTTGACTCACATAGATCAAAGGATCACATAGACAGGTTGGAACATAGCATGAATGAAGTAGTAGTGTGGTGATGACTATTGAATGTGCGAGACTTGTGCACTTGGAACATTTCATAGACAAGTGACAAGGAAGATGGGAGATTGAATGATGAAGCCATGCTCACACTTGACTTAGGTAGACTTGTCAATAAACCATAGTTCCATGAAGGGCACAATTGTAGCAGTGATGAGGTTGTCCCAAGGATCCTACAATTTGTGGGATGAGTGAAGAGAGATGATTTGGTTGGTCGCACGAGTGGCAGACATGCAGTGAATTCCTTGAATTTTCACATAGCGTGGATGTGAGATGAGCTAGGTGCAACGATGGGAGGAAGTGATAGCAACTTTCTCAACATAGTAGGTGATGAAGTTGGGATATCATAAGAAGACTTTGTTTTGGAGTGACATTGCAAAGTGACGGGTCAAGGAATTTTTCCTTAGCGAGATATTCTGTGGAGGAGTCAAGTTGTAGACATGGGAGATCAATTTTTGACATGGAGATGTGCCTTTGTTCAGGTGAATAGCGCAATTGGATTGGCCATCCAACCAATTTGACACTTGGATGAGTTAATGTGTAGTGACATAGCGAAGGTGCTAGAATCCAGACGTATAGTGATTCATTCATGAAATACTTGGTTGATGCAGAGGAATTTATTGACGAAGTTGGATGATGAAAACAACAGGGAGGGAAGTGCAATCTTGCCTTGATGTTTTTGGGTTGAGCATGTGGTGGACGTTGGATAGAATCAACTATGTTTAGTTGTGTAATGATGTGCTCACGAGTTGGAAGTGAATTTGGATTAGCTACCTAACTTGTTCAAAACGTGGGAGTTTCAACCGCGTGTAGAGGCATGATGGAGTTTAGTTGGAGTATGGGTGCAATAGTTCGGTGTGACAATTCAAAACTTAGACATTTTTCATGTTCTGATCAAGGTTACAATAGTGGTTGCGATCGCAACAAGGCAGAGAGTGATTGTCGCAACAACGGAGGAAACATGGACAACATTGCATATAGAGTTGTGGAAGAGACGGGTTGGTCACACCATGAATTTGGGTAGTGTGGATGGTTGCATGGTGTTTTGAATGGTTGCATGGTGTTGTGGATGATCGCAGATGTTGTGGAAAGTTGGAGTTTTTGCTTCATAGGGAGCTTGTAATTTCCTCTATGGAAGAATTTGGGATTTCCATTTCAGCATGAAACTTGGAGTTTCCAACAACAGTGGCAATGAAGGCATGAGTTCGGGAAAAGGCTTGGAGACTATAGATTTATGTGGATTTTTATGAGGGCGACAACAACTTGGATTGAAGGAGGATGTGAGGCCCACGATGCCAATCCCAGGCATGTGCATTCCCACCATAGACCAAAATGAATATTATCACGCCGACAAGACGCTTAATGCACTTGAAGACATGAATTCTTTATATAGAGGATGAGTTGGGGCTCCTTGGGCATGTGACATGCCAAGGGGCCACTCAGCCTAAGCTGACTTACGACACAAGTTAGACAAGGGTGAAAGACCAGGTGGATCACCAAACAAAAAATCAGTTAAGGCACGAGGAGGGTGTGCTTAGGTGATTCGACTCGACTCACCCAAGGGACACACAAAACTAAACAACGAGTTACTTGGATTGAAGGTGGTGTCAGTTGAAGAGTTCAATGGGTGTAGCTAAGGTGTTAGGTAGCTAGAGAGGTAGTGGAGGACATTCAATGTAAGGTGGACTAGGTCCACTATATTATTAAATAAGGCCCACTATGGTAGTTAGATATAATAAATGAGTAGTTAGATATAACAAATGTAAGAGGACTTCTTAGAAGGTTCTGCTTCTAGAAGATTCTTTCTCTAGAATGTTCTTAGGTGATGATAGCACTATATAAAGGGGTTCAAGCAATGTAATGGGATATAAAGAGAAGTTTTGTATTTGGAGTGATAGCTCAATAGGAGGATGCCCCCTCGAAGAGGCAAATGAACATGAAAGGATTCCTTCCATAATAGGATCCATTGTATGGTGTTGCCCTACCATAAGGGTTTGATAATAATTAAGTGGGGTTTATTTTATATTGTTTTATATCTATTGCGACTCTTTTGTATTTAGATATTAGAAACTTAACAATTGCTATCAGAGCACTTTCCTTGGCAGAAATTGTGGGAAATTTGTTTTTCTATTTTTGTAGATTTTTTTGGATAAGAAAAAGAGGGCCGCTACATTCCAGACGATTTCTTTACATTTCTGTGCAAAATTTGCAGAAAGTGGTTGTATATCAAAGTTCCTCTTAGAAAATCACCCAATTAAAAAAAATCATCCGAAACAAATTCCGGAAAATAAAGTTATCGACATTTTAAAATCTGATATTTTCAGGGTTTTTCCGCAGAAGGCCGCACGATTTTTCTAATTTCTATTGTAGTTGGGGCCGACTTTTCCAAAACAAATTATAGTTTTGAGTTCCTCTTTCAAAAATCATTGATTTCAAAATATGAATTACCCGAATCAGAGCTCTGGAAGTGAAGATATAGTCGATTTAAAATCGGTTATTTTCTAGGGTCTTTGTGATGGCGGCAGGACTACATAGTTCATAACTTCTCACAGGGTGTTGATATTTCTACCAAATCAAAGCCATTGGTTAGATAATTTTGAGAGTTTTGTTTTGGTATATTATATGTGGTCATTCTAATGGATATTCACTCTCAGCTCAAGGAAATTTTACGATAGATTGAAACCCTCAAAGCTGATATGCATGACAATCTGCAAGGCATCAAGGATAGTCTACACGACCCCATAGATAGTTATCACAATATTCAAAGGTCCTTGGCTCGCCTACAGGAGAGATATATTATGGCGGACATCATGGATGAATATAATCAAGAGGTGTATGCTTGGTATGCTTTGGAGGATGATTGTGATGATTGGTATATGGATAGTTGTCATTTCCGGGATGACAACCACTTCCATATTCTATTTGATGACTCTACTCCCCCTTAGGTAGAGAACTTTCTGGAGAGTAAACAAGACCATTCTCTACATATTCTTCTTCAGTTTTATTATTCTCCAATAGCAGTGGATGCATTTTTTGTCGGTTCTAAATATTTCGATCCACATGATCAATGTCAATCTTTAGAGCATCATTTTCACTTGGTTCCCAAGTTCCAATATCTTCAACATGGAGTTCTTATGAGCACTTGGACATGGGACTCATGTTCACAGTGGTAGTTCGACTACTTCAACATGGTGGCTCACATTTATACATGGGACCTTGGTTCTCCAGTATTCTTTAACATTATGGTCCACACTTATCCATGGGACCCTGGTATATGGTTGTACACCCTCATAACAAGCGTTGAGGACAACACTTTCATAAGGGGGATGGAATGTTAGGTAGCTAAAGAGGTAGTGGAGGCCATTCAATGTAAGATGAACTAGGTCCACTATATTATTAAATAAGGCCCACTATGGCAGTTAGATATAATAAATGTAAGAAAACTTCTTAGAATGTTCAGCTTCTAGAAGATTCCTCCTCTAGAATGTTCTTAGGTGATGGTAACACTATATAAAGAGGTTCAAACAATGTAATGGGATATGAAGAGAAGTCTTGTATTTGGAGCGGTAGCTCAATAAGAGGATGCCCCCTCGAAGAGGCAAGTGAATAGGAGATGATCCCTTCCATAATAGAATCCATTGTATGGTGTTTCCCTACCATAAGGGTTTGCTAATAATAAAGTGTGGTTTATTTTATATTGTTCTATATCTATTATGGTGCTTTTGTATTCAGATATTTGGAACTTACCACAAGGTGTCATGCAACACAAGTTAAACCATGAGATGGTTGAACGAAGGTTGTGGGAAAGTCTTGGGGTGCCCAACGAAACGAATGAGTCATCTATGACAAGGAGGGTGTGCTTAGACGAGTCGGTTTGACTCACCTAAGGGATGTGCACACCTAACGAAGGTTAGTCGATCGATAAGTGGAAAAATTGGCCAAATGACAGGTCAACTCATGGGCATGAGATGCACTAGTTCATGAGGGCAGTTGCCTATATATGCACAAGGGTGAGTTCAAAATGAAGGACAAATTGGCATGGAACAATCACACTTCACAACGGTAGGGACTCAGGCGTCTGAGGCAGGATCTTGGTAGAGAGGGCGAGCTCCTCCTAAGGGGCCAAGTCACACTTGGTCGACAACTTTTGCCGCCTTGTGGAGTTTGCAAACAATGACAATAGAAGAGGGTGAGTTTTCTTGAGATGAAACAGTCATTGGGCGAGATGAGTTATGTGGTGAGGTTTGATGTTGCATGACAATGTCATCATGAACCGCAGGTATGAAGCTTGAGGGTGAAGTTCGAAGTCATTCGTCAAGTGTTTCAGTCGGTGGCACGAAGCTGGGATTCACAAGGAAGGCATGGCATAGGTTTTTCTTTTGTATTCACATAGGTGTATTGTTGGATATAACTTAGTGGAAGCTCCTTGTAAATCTTCTCTAGTGTGGCATGAGCTACAAGCTCAACACATTGTTCTCTTTGTAATAAAAATTGGGTATTAGGCCGGTTTGGCCGCCCAACTTACTTGCACATTTGTTTAACTATATCTTGATGCATTCTTCTTACCGTTGTATGTTCTAAGTATGGATGTAGTCATAAACTGTTGAATGGTAAACAAATCTAAGTGTTAGGCGTAGTCTGGGCCAAGTAAACCGGTGTGGCCTTGTCGCTGAGTTGAAAAGCTACGATACTGCATGTCGTTAGGGACGGTGGACGTTTCCGCCATCCGCCCAAGTTCTCCACCTATGTGACATATATGCTATGGGTGGAAATGAAGTCACGGAGGTCTTGATCATGTTATCCTCAAATTTAGGACAAGTCTAAATGTTTTATGTTTTTTTTATTCGACGACAACTATCTTTAGAATTCAGGTGTGTAATTGTTGGTGAAATGACAATTTTCATTACTTAAATTGAATTCGACTGTATAATTGTTGGTGAAATGACAATTTTCCATTACTTAAATTGCATTTTTGAATGCATATATCAATTCAACACCCTTAAAAATCATTGAATCAATCCAAGTGTGTAAACTCAATAATTAAAATCTGTAATTCCAATAATCCTTATAAATTTGTGACTAATTTTTAAACAAAACTACTTGAGAAAATGTACCAAAACAAGGTTAAAAACGTTAGGTTTATACTCCACTTCAAATTTAACCCTTCGATCCCTCTTGGCCGGCCAAGTGAAAAATAATAGCGACTTACGATTCCCACAAATTTTACCCCATGCACATGAAGCTGACGTCATCCTCGAATTACTTTGACTCGATATGCGGTTTGATAATTTGGATTATGATTCAGGTTAACAACCACAGGTTAGGTAGCGTGTTATATAACATACTGGAGGCGA
>SNQJ01S0187493.1:0-11794 GCA_010110895.2 Picea sitchensis | reverse complement strand
TATGGTCTATTTTGACATGGATCCACTATATATTCATTTTTCATGGTCATGATCATTGCTTATATATAATTCATGGATCCACAGTGTACTTGATTTCATGACCATGCTTTCATCACACCTGAGCATGGGTATGCAAACCTCGAGAAGAAATATATCTCATAGTTGATTTCTTCTCCAGTTACTGTTCTAGTTTGTTGTTTGGTGAACTTTTCTTGGAACCACTACATAGATTCCTCGTTGACTTTATATTGTATTTCAACCATCATATTCCATTAAGATCTCACACATTAGGGGGAATCTATTATATCATATTTTCCCACTCCAACTACATATAGATGCACTCATTGGTCTTGATACCAAATCCACTTACATTTGTAGATACAAATTCCTCATAAAACTCTTTAAAAAACACCTTTTAGCAATCTATACGATACTCTTGATATGAAAACGTGCATATGAAACTTTATATATGCTTGTTTCCCTTCAACAACTCACGTATGCCTCTATAATGCACTAAAAAAATATTAATATGTGTAAAATGCACCTTTTTGGTCGGAGTTTATATATTTCATAGGTTATTAACCTTCTATTCCCCATACATAACTACTCCAACCAACTATTCATGGTATAAATAGAGCCATTGGGTGAAGGATGGGGAGAGCACCCTTATGCTATTTTTTTTTTTCTTAAGTCTGCAAGCAATCAGTCCCATGTTTTTAAGACTATCCCCTATTATTGAAAACCCTTGTTTCCAACACCCTTTCTCTCATTATACCATTGAACAAAATATACCATTCTCTTTATAACACTCACTTGGAGTAAGGATTATAGAGGTTAATTTTTCTTTAGTGGCCCAAAAGGAGGAATCCAGATGGTGGTTCCAGGCGGTGTGACATAAAGGATCGAGTGACTTCATTCTTGTTATCTAATGTTCATTTAATATATTATATTTCTCTTCTTTCCTTCCCCAATCATGTGTAATCAATGTGATTTCATTATGATTATATGCATATGTTTGGCAAGAAAGTAACTTGCTAATCCTAATTAGTTTGGGTAGTTAAAATTCAGTTATTGTAACTACTTTATTTGTTGTTCTATTCTTCTTTGTGTGCAATTCGACAAAGGGTATAACGATATGAGAGATTGGAGTGAGGATATTTAAGCAAAATCTACTCCAAACTCCAGTGTCTGAGTAAGTGGTTTATAACCGCATGATAGTTTCTATATTTTTGGTCATAACTACTTTTGGTTTGAAGTAATTCTCTATATTGTCACATTTTGTTGTGACCTTAACCTTGGTCATAGGGGTGAAAAACCCGTAACACTAATATAGAACTCAAGTTGGGATATTACATGATGGGAAAACTTGGTAATCCTCCTTTTAGTTGAAACAATATGCATGAAAATCACTCTCACTTAGAATCCTTTGATATAGAGGATGAATAAGGAGATTGTAGGGTTTCATAGGGATGATTAGGGATGATTTTTTGGAAGAGTTGCTAAAGATATTATGGACAATTGTTGTAGAATAGGTTATGGAGTACTAAAACTTTCATAAACTATCAAGAGAGAAAGAGGTAAGAAATGAATAAAGGAGATGATGAGATCAAGCCTTAGTACCATGAATTAATGTGGAATTTGCTTGTTGAAGGTTTCTACGAAAACCTCTAAAACTTTCTACAAGTCATGCCTTCACCTCCTTATTTTGTACAATTATTGGCAACATTGTTACACACCCTAATTTAATTAGGTTTTCCTATATTCCTAGTGACCATACATGTATTCTGTTAGTGTGTAGGATAAACTTAGTAATCTAGTACAACTAATTACAAATCAAGCATTCTCAAGTTATCAAATTTAGATACTTTTGTTATGTTTGTTACTTCACTACTTAATTAAGAAAGACAAGTTCATGTCTAAAAAGAGGCCATCACCTCTTTGATAAGCTGGAAAAGTCTTGATAAATTTGTTTTCCAAATTGTTGAAGACCTTTTCAATAATCTAAGAATATCTAGTTCAATCCATATTTATATTTTGTTTTGAGAAACAATGAGTTCTTAATTCATGTAGTTTTATTGTAGCTAGTCTTAGCGCTCTATTCTAAGGAGGCAGAGCCCACTCACCATAACGCGTGTGTTTTTATTTCATTATTTTACCGTTGGAGTTTGTGTTTTGTTGTGTGTTTATGGTTAACTTTTAGAAGAAGTATCACACAAGTATCAAATTATGGTAAGTTAACAATTTACATTAGAACAATGTTAATGATAATTTCAATTCAACTTGAAGTATTTGACATAAGTAATTTCCATTGAATGTAAGAGTAGATTGTTTTTTCATTTTTCAAGTGTGATTTAATTCAACAGATGTTTTATAGTGTGAATGTGTTTTTCATTCTTAGAATAATGATGCAACTTCCTTCTATAAGAGAATTATAGAAACCGATTTCAAAGAGACCTAAGGCCTACACATACAATGCACAGTATCTCCCAAAACTCATGTTCCTCAAGTTGATAATTAAATGATTAATTAATTTAACCATGTCTTACCTTATAGTAAGTGTGATGATTAAAATATTCATCAATCATGTCACCTAATCCCAAGTCTCCATAAAAAATAAGGTTTCTTTCTTTCGCACGACTGTGTTTTATAATGTAGAAAAACACTCTATTGGTAGATGTTGAAAGTATATAATAATTTTTGGTCAAAAACACCAATATGCAACCAAAGTTTTTGATCAACATGGATACCTTTGAGCTCATTAAGTTCCTAGATATCCTAATTAAATTTCTCCATAATTCCTACCATCTCCCAATGATTCAGATTGGATCATTATGTTATTTTTCATCTATCTCGATGCTTTATGGGTGAAAAACATTAGAGGAATCAACTTGCAAAGCCACTTTAGCAGTTGCTCCCAATTTGGGAATTTGGGTCCAAAAAACTGTTTGATATATTTCATAGCCATTTTGAGGCATCAACTGACACTTGTTGGGACAGGGGAAGACCCAAGGTTCAACTCTAACAATGCACCAACAAGCCCTAACTAATGGCCCTTTCAGCAACACCTGTGAATCATATGCAATCTCATCCAAAGTAGAAATAGGGGGTTGTAGGACACATGTGTCTACAACCAGAGGAAATACAAAGTGAATCCCAAAAAACAACACACAACAACCTAGCTATTCTTTAGCACGCTTAATCTTACTTCGCAAGTTATACCTCAGATCTAACACAACAATGCAATAACAGTATAACAGAAAGAAAAGAACACAACATCAACCACACAGAGCAAAAATATATACGTGGTTCACCCTCTCCCTAGGGCTACGTCCACATAACTGCGTTTCTTGATATATTATATGAAAACATACAGTTCTATCTGCGCACTTAGCTTGCATATCTCTCTCTCTCTTTCTCTTCTTCTCTCCCCTCCTTGTGCACCCAGCTGCAAGGTTGATCTTCGCACCCAGCTAAAGATCTTACAATACAAGAAAACTCTCACAACACAATACCCTCCTCATGCGACAAAAATAATCACTCAACATCAACAACACAATCCACTTCAAATGACCCCTCCCAAGTCTTCTAGACCTTTATTTATACATTACATGACCAACGCCTAGGTGTCAAAACCCTAGATCCAAAAACCCTAGGTGTCTAAAACCCTAGGTCAACTTGAATCGTGTTTTCAGGGCTTCACCAGCCTGTCTTTCCTTCTTTTCTGTGAGGTGCTTATTAACGGGCAAAATTGACCGCTCATCAACTGGAGGAGTGAATCCAGTCCGGGGTTGTCTATTTAACCCAAGCCGTTTGGATTAATCCACTCTGACGGGTTTAGAGGCTCCGTTGGCCAATCTAAGTCCTAAGAAAGTGAAAAAACAAAACTAAAGAAACTAACTTAATGAAAAATGGCTACTGAAAACTATACACAAATTTAAAATATATTCACAGTTTACTAACTAATATTTATAAAATAGTAGTTCTACTTATTATATATATAGTGTATTGATATGATTATATCTCTAATATCTGTACAACATTTACAGAATGCAAATTTTGATCGAAATCTGCGGAAATCAAATATAGATTGATTTATGACAACGAAGCTATCATTCAGTGTTTTTGATTTTTTATAACTTTTATAAACAAGAAATGAAATGGCAGCTGTCTAATTGAGAAACAAAAGTAAAAAGCGATAGAATGTATTTAGATTGCAGGAAATTCTTATGTTAATTAAACTAATAAATGAAACTAGCAAACTAACCTGTAATCGCATCTCCTATTCGTCCTGTGCATAGCATCTAATTTTGTTGTTTGATGAGGCCAACCCACACCAGATCTTACCAATGCTTCTCGTAAACGTGAAGAAATAATGATTTAATGCTAATGATAGAACATGTAAGAGATATAGCAACAATGATTTTATAATTTGACAAATGATCACATTAAGATAAATCTGACTGTAAAAATTTGCATATAACTGCTCATTGAATATAAGATTAATCATCAAATTTGAACAGATTAATTGTTGTATATAAAATGAGAGACATAAAACATGGACATAATATTAATCCCATCACATCAAATTGTAATAAACTATGATATCTAAAGTAGTCACAATTTGATTACAAATCAAAATGAGCAAAACTTGAACAAAAATATGATATATCGAAGCTAAAGCTGTATCAACATCAACTTCCATTCAAGTCTGTCAATCATAAATCCATAGTTTCTGCTCCCAGGCAGCGATGGTCCTTGGTTTACAAAACAATACATTTATAAAGGCCACATGATCAAAACATTTCCTGTGGAAATCATCAAATTTGTTCCAAAAATTGTGGGGGATACAACCTCCCAGATTCTCATTGTTATCAAAAGTAACAGCCTATTCTAAAACCATATAAAGAAATAACATGTTGAAAGATGCCACCAGAAATTCAAATATTCTTTAGAAATCATATGTACCTATAAACGCACAAGAATACACGATTTCAGATTGCATTTTAGTTGTAAAAACAAAGAATTCAAATTTTAGTAACTAGCTACAGAATCTCACGATTCTGTAGCTAGTTATAATTATAACTAGAATAATGTTTTATTAAATCAATCAAAACAAACTAGATGCAATTTGAGTGAACAAATCATGTATTCTAATTAAAAACAAAGACAAAATCATCCTAAAATTATTTTTAAAACACCATACCTCAGATTAAGGGATTTGTTTTAATCAAGCAATTTTCGAATTCACAATGGCAGTCACCGCTTCCACGTTCTTAAAAACAACAGACCCTGTGTTTTTTTGTCTTTTATCATTGGTTTGAGCTATGTTTTCCAGTCTGTCGTTCTCTTTTGTTAGCACATTCACCTGGTCCTCCAAGGACTTGATCCGAGACTGAAGCAAAGGCATGTCTTTGTAATACCTATCGAGCCATGACTGACATTCGTTGCACTATGGCCGAATAGAATGTGTATTAGCAGGTGGCGATTTTTTCATGTGACTTGTAGGTTCTCTGTCGAGTTTGATTCCAGAAAAGTCAGGGTTGTCTTTAAGACATGGTGGGAGGTTCGTCACATAATCATAGGGTTTACCCAAGCAAAGTCCATACGAATATGGATATTCTTCAGTTAGAAACCGTTCAATTTTCGAATCGGAATCCTTTCTTAACAAAATTGGGTTTTGGTCTGCATTTTCCTTAGGTTTATTTAGTGCACATCGTGAAACCCAACGCGCGGCCCTTTTACCCTTGTAATTGATATCACTGTTACCTTTACACTTTTTCTTTGCAAACTTTTTAACATGCTTACCACCATATTTTGGATATGAATCAGGTAGAGTGTGGGGTTGGGTAGTGTCCGGGTAGGTCGAGGGTTCCACAGAGGGAAAGAGTGAAGGAGGGGGAATGACAGGCTCGACGAGGGTTTTTGTAACGACAGACTTGTCAACCTATCCTATTTCAATGCTAGCAAAACCATTCCTTAACAAGAAGGCGTCCCAACAATCACCATTTAACTTCAACTGATGAACCATAATAATTTTAATCAAATAGTGGTGGAACAGGCTGGAATAAGATTTCTTCCTTTTAAAATGCTTTGCCATTCTGTATAAACTTCGAAGGAGAAAATAGGGCATGTTTAAGGGAAAATCAATAAAACTCATGAGCAACCGTAAGTGATATAAGAAAACCAAACCATATCTACCCTCACAGGTAACAAACTGCTTGACAATAGCTAACAGATCATGCCATCTAGGTTTTAGAGCTGTAATGAGCATACCTTTGTCGCAACTGGTAATCTTCCTTGAGGTAAACAACGGTGACCAGGGAACCTCCTCAACCTTTGAGTTTTTAAACCACTTTTGTCCCACGGCTGGCAGACCAGTGGCTAAGCTAATGAAATCTTCGTTTAACTCAAGCTGAACATCTCCAATTTTAGCTCTGCAACCATCGAACGTTAGCGTGAATTGTTGATCAACTTCCAAATTAAAACCCTTGAACTTCTCAACAAAGACCCGCCAACCATTCGTCTCTAAGTCTTCTCGGGCATTATCAAACAATAACAAAGTCTGGACACCATTGGGTTCAATTCTCACTATGGGGGCCATGTCTAACAACACAAAATCAACAGGGTATTCGGCGATAGGGTTTGACAGAAAAGAAACAGAGCCATTTTCCCCAAGCTTCCCCAACACAATGCAAAGGCATCTCGAAATGCTAGGAAGGAGCGTTAATGCTATGCGTGCGAGGATAGTGGTGTAGATCGAGGCCATGCAAGAACATCATATCAGGCTGTACTTGGAAAGACACCTTGGTGTAATGGTACATACAAATCATAATAGTTAAAAAATCATTATATGCATATCCAAAAATTCGATCAAAATGTCAAATGAACAATTGCATATCCACGATTTGACCAAAAAAGTCAATATGTCGAATAAACCATTGCATCAAATATTTTATAAATCGAAACCATATTAACAATAGTCAAATGCTAAATGGGTGGTGTTTTGATACCTATGTAACCAATGGTGTGTTTGAGGCCAAGGAGTTATAACCATGTAAACAATCAGGTTCATGATAAACCAAATGAACATTAACCCTTTGATGTAATCAAACATGAATTCCAACTATGGGTTTTCATGCTTGCAGTCATGAAAATGAAAATGAAAAGAAGGTATGCAAAAATCGAAGGATAATGGTGTCATTTAATGAGAAAAGTTGCGACGAATAATGAGAAATTAAAAAACCCTATGTAGGCAGCTTATAAAAATAGAGATTAATATGGCTGCCAACAATGGCGACACACTGGTAGAAGCAGTTATCTCTTCCAAATGAACAAATCCATATTAGGATAATTAGAAAAAGTCCAACTCGAAAACAACCAAGAAACTGTTTGAACATCATTATCAATCATAAGAATTTCAGTTTCAGATCGCTTGTTATTTTAAAACTGATGACAATCTTAACAAAAGCGAGTCACGATATTAAGGTTAAAATCTCCAATACTGTTGACAGAGCCGTTGTTTCCAGCAGGTGTCCATAGCCTCGACAGGGGTGCCATTTAACCCACTCCAATATCTATATCCTGCCAAGAAGTTCCAGATGAGAACGAAGGACATTTAAGGTCAAAAGATTCCATATCTAAGAATTTTCATATACCTGACATTGCTTCGTTGCCAGTGGGCATGTTCAGTACCCCAACGAAGTTATCTTGGCGTCATGCATGCATTTACCCATTTCCAGCAGACCTGTTCAGTATCCCAACGGGTTTACAAGCACTTTCCACAACTCTCTGAAGATTTATTTAATTTTAAAGATATTTAATCGAGCGGGGTGACGCTGAAAATCCTGATATTTTGGACATATTTTAATAAATTACAGACCTTGAGAGAATTTTTTAACTGTCCTTCATTAAGATCTAGAGACAGTTTATTATAAACCGACCTTCGAAGGCAGGGAGACATCTCTGATTTGTTCTCTTAAGGAACAGGGACAGTGTAAGAGGAAATTTTTATGGATGATCGTGAAATCTTCCGTTACAGATTGAAATCAAGAAACGCTTTTGAAACAACAAGCTTTCTTTAACCTGGCTGCAAACTTCAGAAAAATATCATAATTGATGTTTAAACAACCTTCAGCAGTCATTTTAGAGGAGAAAATTTTATGTTCTCTTTGTCTGAAACAGTTCATGATGCAGGTATATGTGTTTCAAAATAAAAACTGGTAAGCATAAGGGAAGAATCAAAACCAAAACAACAAAGAAAAACGAAAAGCAAACAAAAGAAAAATATTTACACAGTGTGCATGGGATTGTCATCAAGTGAAATACCTTTTTAGAGCTTGGCCATTCACCGAATAGGTGTCTGTCTGTCCCTCTAGACTTTGTAATCAGAAGGAGCCGGGACCCAATTTCTCAGCAATAAAAAACGGTCCTAGCCATAAGTTCTGAAACTTCGTATGCTCTCCCTTTCCTTCAAGCAGTTTGTCCCATTTCAGGACAAGGTCACCCACGTCAAAAATTCTGTCAGAGGCAGAATTGGAATCAAACCAGCTTTTAACAACGAGTTGATGTTGATCCAATTTCCATTTCGCTTGAGCCCTCACTTCTTCTAATTTTAACAACGCGTTAATTCGATTGTCCAAAGGGGGGCAGTCCTCTTCTTGTATTTTCTGCGATAGCTGCAGAGAGGGAAGAAGAATATGTGGTCGCAGAATTACCTCTCTGCCATAAACGAGAAAGAAGGGTGAATTACCCACAACAGTTTTCAGAGTCACTCTATCAGCCCAGATTGCGTTTAACAGTCCATTATGCCAATTTTTATGGTTTTCAGATACCGTTCTCTTGATAATTTTAATCATATTTTTATTAGTTGATTCTGTCAATCCGTTAACTTGAGGGTAGTAGCTGGAAGAATATTTTGGTTTAATTCCTTTTTCTATAGCGAAATTACTCATCTCAAGAGACGAAAAATAGGAAGCGTTATCAAATATCAGGCAGTCAAGGATACCAAAACGAGTAATAATGTTTGAATTCAAGAAGGTTATTACCTGACTGGTATTTACAGCTTTTAATGGGGAAGCTTCAGACCACCTGGTGAAGTAATCTGTGGCTGTTATGATAAACTTATGCTGCTGTGAGGATGACGGATTGATCGGACCTATAATATCAAGACCCCACTGCTGAAAATGGGAGTTTACTGAAATAGGTTGCAGAGGGAAGGCTGGTTTCTGTATCCATCCAGACACTTTTTGACAAATTACACACTTGCGACACAAAGCATGAACATATTTAAAAAGTGTAGGCCAGTAGTAACTTTCTCTTAGTACTTTATGGGTAGTGGTATCTCCACCAAAATGCCCACCAGCTTCTCCTGCGTGCAATTCCAATAAGACCTTTTATGCTTCATCTTTCTCAAGACAACACATTAGTACTCCATCAAAATTTTGACGAAACAGAATACCATTAATCAACTGAAAGGAAGAATATTTTAATCTTAGTGCTCTTCTTTTAGTGGGATCCAGGTGACGGGGAGTTGACCCATGTTCAAGACAAAATTTTATATCATCATACCAGGGACTAACAGGGTTTTGTGTACATCAAATTAAATTTTGGCAGTGTTGTCCTGGATTTGACATATCATTTTCCTCTTGCTATCCTGTAGCTAAGTCAACGACTAACTTGCATAACCCTTGACCTCTCACTATTTGTGTTGGGGTGATTTCTATGTCATACTCTTGCAAAGATGTGACTCAATTTGCCCTCTTTTCACCTAGTTCTTTCTGTACTAACAGATTTCTGACGGCCGGGTAAGGGACAATGATTTTTGTCCTAGATTTCAAAAGATAAGATTGGAAGTGCTTTACTTCTTTAAAAACAACATAGGCTTTTTGATATACTGCTGGGTAATTAAGTTCTGCACCTTTGAAGGCTGATCTCATAAAGGCAATTGGGACTTCATTGTTTTCAGCGTTCTTTTGAGTTAGGACAGCGACGTAAGAGTTGCCAGAAGCGAATGTGTAGAGAGTGAAGTCTTGCAAAAAGTCAGGGCTCATTAGAGAAGGAGCGTCTATTATGGCCTTTTTATTGAATTAAAAGCTTGGTTTTCTAAAGGTCCCCAATGGTATTGTACATTATTTTTTATTAGGTTTTGTAATGGTCTCACCATTTCTAAAAAACTGGGGACGAATCTCCTGACAAAGTTTATCTGACCTAAGAAAGATTGCATAGACTTTTTTGACGAGGGAGGGGGAAGTTTCAAAATGACTTGAGTTCTTTCAGGGTTGATAATCATCCCTTCGCTTGATACAATAAATCCTAAGAGCTTACCTTGTTCTACTGTGAAGATAGATTTTTTAGGATTCAAAGAAATGTCGTACTTATGACATCATTGTAGAACGGATCTTAAATGAGCTAGATGATCAGCTTTGTTTTTTGAGAAGACAGTAACATCATCCAGGTAAACTATGATAGATTTATTGATTAAGCCTCGGAAATCGATGTCCATCGCTCTCTGGAAAGTGGCACCGACATTTATGAGTCCAAAGGGCATTTTCCTATAAGCGTAGGTGCCCCATGGAGTGCGGAAGGTAGTTTTAAGTTGGTCTAGAGGGGACATCAAGACTTGGTTATACCCTGAAAAACCATCCAATAAGGATAATCTTTCAGAACTAGATACATGTTGAAGGATCTGTTCCATGGGTGGGACAGGGTAGTTGTCTTTGTCAGATGCTCTATTAAGATTTCAGAAATCGACACATAGTCGTATTTCACCACTCTTCTTTCGGACAGGGACAAGATTAGAGACCCATTGCGTGTGCCTAAATGGGAAGATTATCTTAGCGTTCATGAGTTTATTTAATTCCTTCTTGACAGTTGGTTCGATTTTTGGATGCATTTTCCTTAACTTTTGTTGAAAAGGTAAGGTTTGGGGTTTCATAGGAATAACGTGTTGTATGATATTAGGATCAAAGGTTTTTAGGTCGTCGTACGTCCAAGCAAAAACATCTTTGAATTCCTTAAACAATTTAATAAACGCTTCTTTTTCTTGTTCAGAACATCCCACCCCTAAATTAATGCACTGTGGATTGTCTTTAGTTCCCAAGTTTACTTTTTTATACGTTAAAGAGAAACTATTCATTTTACAGTTCACTGATTTTTTAAACTTGTCCTAAAGATCATAAAAATTTTCTAATCTAACTACAGATTTAGGGATAGAATTTACCATGTCCGATGAAGATTCAAAAGATCTTGGATTTGGTATTACCGTGAATTCACGAAGATTTTCGTCATGAGTACCTTCGTCGATCACTGCGCCCTAGAAATTTTCTTCCATATGCAGGAAACTTATAATTTGTTGATCATCGTCGAAGACTCTCCAATTCATGATGTTGTCGGGGACGGATGGCCTGAACAACAGTTCGACGGAGAATGCATTCGGGGATAAGCCTTCTGCAGGAAAGAGTTTCAAAGTTACATTAGCTAACAAGTCGGCTTCCGAATTATTCAATCTAGGAATAGAATTTATGTTAAATGCAGAAAACTTGTTGGCAAATATTGAACAAGCAATGAATGCATGTTGATGGTTGTTGTCATTGATGGAAACAGTGGAGATGGCAGGATAAGAAGGATAAAACCCCTTGGGGATTCGGACGTAAAAGCTCAGGAGGAACAACATTGAAGAAGACGCGCGCAACAAGAGTTTACAGAGAAGAAGGAAGACAGAGATCCAGTGACCGTTGGATCCCATTCAAATTTCCCGAAAGGCCGACAACCGTCAGATCTGCAGAAGTTGCGAGGG
>SNQJ01S0187492.1:18471-30035 GCA_010110895.2 Picea sitchensis | reverse complement strand
TCTTTCACCTAGCCCATGTAAAATATTTTATTAGCATTAGGACTGTATATAAATAAGCTCCTTTGAGCATGTATCTTTATGTTTTTGCTTTTAGTTTTCGGCTTGTATTTTCAGCAGAAGGATATTTTGGGCCTGACTCCATAGCCCAACAGCAAGGCACTGAAGCTGCGGGGTAAGTTCTTAGAGCATCACAGAGACGACTCTATCCCCCATGGAGCCTAATGTTAGCGATAATTCTTGTCTTGGGCTCGAGAGCATCCAGGTCTGCACATTGCACAGGAAGCGCCCAACTGCAGCACGGGAGAATCCTTTTTTTTTTCAGTGACGCGTCAAGCGAGCGGGCGAAGTTTTGTTGTCGGCGGCCGAGATCCACCTACATATTTTATCGGCGGTCATCGAGTTTTCAGGGCTACCGGGTTGCCCGAAATTTAGCACAGGGGACATCTCCCATATTTCAAGACAAATCTGGGTCGTCCGATCCAATTGGGACAGTTGGCTGCCAGTCGGCATATCGGGGTTTCGGGAGTCAAGGAGGTGTCCGTTCATTGCAGTTGAAGTCGTCGATCGGCGAAACGCCGAAAGAACCTTTGGCACCGAGCCCACAGTCTTAGCCCCAGGTCATATCAAGCGAGCCTGTAAAGGGGGACAACCCCTTTTATAATAGCGCTTACTATCTAGGCCGTCCATCTGAAGGACGCGCGACATGCATCTATGCCATGTCGGTATTCGGGAGTTAGAGCTATAGGCACTCCTTGACATTTCACATTTCGAAACCCCGAACCCTGAAACGCCGAAAGCGCCCAGACTTAGGCCCATGGTTCGGGCGCTCGGTCACATAGGAGAAGGACTAAAGGAGGGGCGCTTATGTCTCAGACCCGAGCCCGTAATATTGCCGAATTAGTTCAGAACCGTCAGATCAGTGGGGTGGCGACTATTAGGCCTTCCCGACATTCTTCCCATCGCAATTTTGAAGGGGGAAAGACCTACTCTTTCTCATCCGTGAACCCCGAAATGCCAAAAGCACTCTTGAAAATAGGCGTGATTTCACATTCCGTGGTCACTCGAGGGAATAGAAGGGGTTGTACCGAAAAGGCCAAAAGTGCTAAGATGATTTTTAGAAGGGGGGCACTATGTCTCCAGATGTTGGTTCGACGTGATCTAAATCCCGATGCTTGCTTGGGATAAATGAGATAAGAGATAAGGTGGTTGAAGCTTCGCTTCACTCATTAATTACAAGGAATGAATGTCCTGGATGGAAGGTCTACCCGAGACGGTCCTCTGTACTGGTTCTTTCCATGGAAGCCACGCCGAGTCCTCGACTCTCTAGGGAAGCCTGCACACGCTAATTCAACATTTAAGGGCTCAGCTAACCCCTTGCGCGAGCCATGCAGAATTAAGGTGGTGTATGACAGGAGAAGTGCAGGCCGGATTTGATTAAGGAGATGCCATGCATTGAAAGCTCGGAGACGCCGCTGCTAAGCGAATTTTTCTGAGTATATAGGCTCAGTCTTTGTATTTTGTAAAGAATCGATGGTTGAGCTGAGCTCCTGATTGTAAAGTTTTGATAAAGCGTTGGTCACTCTGGTTAATGTATAAGGCATTTGAGACTTCTTACTTTATGGATGTCAACCTCTTTTTCCATCTCTTTTGTTTACTGTGTTAGAACAACTCAGAATTGGAGGATCCAGTCGATTTGTGCTGTTGTAGGATGATGTAGGTTGGATCACTGAAACAGTCGCAACGATTCTAATAATTTCTTATGTTTTCTCAGTGCTGGTATGGCTTGGAATTGGAGGATCCAGTTGAGTCACCCTTCAACTCCTTGAAACTCTAGACCAAGAGGATCTTGGCTTCTGAGTTTTTCTTCTTCAAGCTTCCGAAGGCCTGTTGCCCGAGGCAGTCTTGCTCACCCTTCTCACAAGTCTTCCATCTACCACCCTTTAATCAATTCACTGATGGAAGTTGGATCAAGACCTCCCTTGCTTCATACATACCAGGCCCGGTCTCCTGAGTCAAAGTTTTATCTTCTTGAGTCTTTACCCATTTGATCACCCCCATTTATTAAATCGTGACATAAAACTGATGGGCGTTGGGCTCTGCTCCTCCAAGCAATCTAGGAGTGACTTCTGACGCAAACATAATGGACATTCCCTCTCTGGATGCTTCTTTCTACACGTCGGGTAGAATATTTCCATAGTCTTGTCCAATTCCAACTGCTTCTGCTTTACTTGCAGTGTATCCATCTATGCTGACAGGGTGCTGAGGATATCCGTCCTCAGATTGTCTAGCAGGTTTTCGATTTCTGCTTTCATAACACCTCCGCCAGACCCTTTTACTGAGCGAATTCCTTGTTTGTTTCTTGCAAGTCCTCTTGAGAACTGAATGCATAACTCGCAGATACCTTCGAAGCTTTCCTTAGAGATGTCTCTTTTTCCCACAATGTTCAATAGCTCCAATGAATCCTCACGGAAAGATCGAAGGAGGATAATTTTTAGAATTTCCTTATCCAGGTCAGAGTGACCCGACCTCTATAAGGTGTACTTGAATCGTTCCACACAATCTTCCAAACTCTCGTCTTCTTTTTGCACGAACTTGAAAAGTTCTTCCTTAATGTTCCAGGATTTATAGTAATCCTGGTATTTTTCCAGAAATGTTTTCCGCATATCATCCCATGTGGAAATAGTGCTTCCTCCAAGGACCATGAACCATTGCAAAGCCGTCCTTTTTAATGTAGAAGGAAATTTTTTTAACTTTTGGGCTTCCATCATGTAATCATACCCTCGGCATACTATGTCTAATTCAAATAGAAATGTGTCGGGATCTTCTGAAACAAGCCCATGAAAGTTTGGTAAGGCTGCTAATGGAATAGGCTTAGTAGGTGCACCAACTCCTAGGTTTCCAATTGGAAACTCGATAGTAGAGGTTGTGGGAGCCATAAATATCTTCCAATAATCATTGGGTATTTCACCAGACTTTGTAGGAGATGGTTGAGGCTTCCTTACCCCTTCGATCCAAGTTGCTTTAACAACACTTTCTCGGTCCCTTGGTGATGCAAATGCTCCTTCGATCCATTCTTCTACGTTCTGATGACTTGATCCCTCTGCTACAACCTTCCCTCTCTTGCTGGAGTGGTCTGACTCTATCGAGGCTCTGCTTGCAACCTCTTCCCCCTCTGCTGTCAGCATAAGATTTCCTTGTTCAGGTATGCCACTATATGTTTCTTCAACTGCTAGAGGGACTTGCTGTATTGTGTCACCCAAGAATGTTGTAGACAACACTGGTTGATATACTGATTGTCCCTCAGACTTTACTCTTCGTTCCCTTGGTCTCACGACTGCATGAGATGATGTTTCTGATTCAGCCTTTTCTATAATCTGCTAGATCAAGGTCTTTCTTCCCAAATCTGGTCCTCCCTTCTTTGGGGCTTTCCCTCTACCCCCGTTATTTAGTTCTTTGTCCATACAAGTGAGGGTTTTTTCATGAACCTACAATTCTTTAGTCTTGAAGTAAGGTGTCAAAGGACCATTCCTTCTTCTAGACAAAAGATCTTATGAAAAAGCAAGGAAACTAAAAAAAACAAGAATCTAACGTTCAGGGCCCGGAGTAGGGTGTCAAAGGACTCTTCCCTCCCCTGGAAAAGAAAAAAACACACCACAGGAAATACCTAATACCTTTCAAACCTGAAGCATGGCGTCAAAATACTCCTCCCTCCCCAGGATAAAAGCTAGGGTTTCAATAAAAACACAAGGGTTTGAAAGAAATAAATCTTAACTCAAGATCTGGAGCAGGGCGTCAAAAGACTCCTCCCTCCCCAGGACAAGAGATTAACAAAAAAAACAAAAATAAAAGCAAGCAGAAAGATCACCTACGCTCAGGACCTGAAGCAGAGTGAGAAAACACGTTCTCTCCCCAGGACGAGAGATTGACCCTCTGGTTGGTCCGGATCGTTGTCTTGCACCTTGTTAGCCTCCCCAGCAATGACGCCAAAATGTTGGGGTCCAGGTATGAACAATTTATTCACCCTTTTCCTACATTAATTTATCAATCCGGGTGCGTATCCTTTCAAGGAAACACACAAGGTATATGCAGGGGCAAGAGTACAATTCGTTCTAGCCAAGGGTTTACAATTTACGATTCAAAACATTAATGTCAACTGGATTAACTACAACTTCTGAAAGGTACTCATAACAATCATACTCTGTAACAACAAGCATAAGCTAAGAAATAATGTACTGTAACAGCAAGCATAAACTGCTAAATAAAACACTGTAACAACAATCATAAAACTGATAAATAACACACTATAACAACAATCATAAAACTGATCAATAAGACACACACAGGAAGACGCAACACCTGATCAGAAGAGCAGGCCCAGCTCTCTAATCAGGGTTGAATTGGTTACAACAAAGATGAAGACAACAAAATAGGTAATGCTTTATAAATCTGAAAGGGTTATTACAATCTCAATGGGGACATCATCAGTTACATGAATAAACTGTCTTTTATACATCAAAAGGGGGAACAACCTCTTTCCCCAAAACATGGTAACCGTACCCTTAAAAATATACATTATTTGGAGCGGCACCAGTACCAGATAGACAAGATCAAAAAAATTCCCAAGATGGTTCAAGGATCTGCGACTCCAACTGTGCAGCCTCCTTTGGCTTGGTCGTTGCTGTCCTCAAAACAGCTGAAAAACAGATCTGCTGTGAGATGTTGAGGCCTTGATTCTTGTTCTCCAAAAGCTGCGGTCAAACATCATTTTAGTGTTGCGAATAGGTAAAAATCCGTGACTTCACTTCATTAATAAAATATTCCAATAGACAGGGTAGGGGTATTTACCTCACGATTTTAGCACAATAAACATAGGTAAATAAGTGTAAAAAAATCAAAAAGGTAATGGGAGTGTGAGAAAAAGATAGCCCGATTTGGTGCCCAATAGTATCTAGCTAGACCCATGAAGGATCTGACTTCTGTAATATTCTTAGGTTTTTTCCACCCTTTAATGGCCTCAATCTTTTAAGGTTCCACTGCTATCCCTTCTTCAGATAGGATATGCCCCAAATAGTGAATTATGTTTTGATAAAATGAGCACTTGCTGAATTTGGCATACAACTGATGATCTCTTAGCACTTGCAAAACCATCCTCAAACGATGCTCCTGCTCTTCTTTTGACTTGGAATATACAAGGATGTCATCCAAAAAGACAATGACAAACTTGTCTAAATATTCTCGAAAAACACTATTCTTTAGGCACATGAAAACAACTGGCACATTTGATAATCCGAACAACACCACTGTGAATTCATAATGACCATACCTTGTCCTGAAGGCGGCCTTGATGATGTATTCCTCTTTAATCCTTACCTGATGGTATCCTGACCTGAGATCTATCTTTGAAAATATCCTTGCATCCTTCAATCGATCGAAGAGATCATCAATCCTTGCTAGAGGATACTTGTTCTTTATAGTGACTTTGTTCAACTGTCTGAAATCGATGCAAAATCTCAATGCCCCATCTTTCTTCTTCACGAACAAGACTGGGGAATTCCAAGGTGACACACTTGGGCATACATACCCCTTCTTTAGATGCTCTTCAAGCTGCATTTGCAACTCCTTCAGCTCTGGTGTACTCATTTTGTAAGGAGTCTTTGATACTGGAGCTGCTCCAGGAATTAAATTTATAGAGAAATCAATATCTCTCTTTGGGGGTAGTCCTGGTACCTCCTTGAACACATCTTCAAAATATTCCAGGACTGCATGATCCTCCAGATTTGGCAGCTTATCCTTAGATTCTTCCTCCATATGGGCTACAAATATTTGACAACCCTTCCTGTAACACTTATTTAGTTGCATTGCTGATATTTCTCGGACAATAACTGCCCTGGGAATTCCTTGGACTACTCTCTGATTTCCTTCCTCATCCAAGAAATTGAATTCCTTGTTACATGATAGTCTAATATGGCATGGTGTTGGTCCAACCAATCCATACCAATTAGGAAATCATATGATCCCAAAGGAAATATGTTCAAATCTGCCTTGGTACTCAGTCCATTCATGCCCATTGGACATGATTTAACCAACTCAACAACCTTTCTCTTGGCTCCTGTAGCCAGCTGCACCAACCAATATTTCCCATGCCTACTTCTTGGTAATTGAAATCTTTCCAGTACCTTAGGATCTATATAGATATGACTAGCCCCCAAGTCTATTAAAATAGTAAAGGAATGGTTATTGATCATACCTTCAACTTCAATCATGTGTCATTTAAACTCAACTTGCTTGTTGTCCAGGGATGCATAGATCCTTGGTACAATTCTACCCATGTCCTCCACTATTTATTCTTGTTGTACATTGTGGACAACTCTTACCTTGTCACTTTTGTGAGGACAATCTCTATACTTGTGGTCTCCTTTACAGCCCCAACATTGCATAGGTGTTTGCCTTGGCCTTTGCCCCCCTACTTCATCCATCACGGGCTCTCTCAAAACTGGTTGTCCTCGAGGACTATTTATGAAAAATGGTGGCTTGTTTCCCTTCTGCCTTTGTTCCTTCTTGAACTTATTATTGCCCTCCCAAGCCTTCTGGAAAGTAGGCTTTCATTTTTTCTGATCATATAATCATTTTTCTCTCCTTATAGTTTCTTCCAGAGTCTTGGGATCATTATATTGGATTTTATCACTGATAAAAGATGGAAACCCACTCAGATATCTGTGGATCTGATTGTCTCATCCTTAATGAAAGGGACATACTTAAACAACCTTATAAATCTCCTTTCATATTCATCTATAGTCATGATGCCCAATTTAAGTTCAAAGCACTCTTTCATCTTCTTGTCATAGTATCTCTTGGCTAAGTACTTCTTTTCAAAATGTTTCTTGAATTCCTTCCTAGTCACATTTTTATCCCTAAGGCGTGGTACTTGCACCAATTGATTCCACCATATGGATGCCTTTCCTTTAAGTTGGTAGATGAAAATTCTTCCCTCTGCATGAGAAGAATAGTTTTGCAATTGGAAGTACTTCCTCATGCCTTGCAACCATGTCTCAACATCTTCATCCTTCTTATGCTCTCCATCAAAAGTAGGAGGTTTGATCTTATTCATTTCTCCTTTCAACTCATCCACCCCAGACCTCCTATGTTTCCTGATAGGGGATGGACTTGAGCTATTGTGTGATCTCCTATGGTAATGCTTTTGGGAGTGTTGGTGATGTCTGCTACCACTCCTTGATTTCTTTTCTTTTCAGGGGTCCTGTGACTTCCTGATTTGCTGGAGCCACTCTCCTTATCCAACTTCTTTTCAATTCTTTCCAGGATCCACATTAACTTCATATTGAAGTCTTCCTGTTGCTCCTTGGATCTTTTAAGCCTTTCATTATCTACCTGGTGAATTTGGACATCTTTTTGCAAATTTTTAATGATTTTCATCATGCTCACATCTTTATCTACTTCTTCTCCATGCCCATTGCAGTTTCTTCCTTCAACTCCCAAATAGACATCCATTCCTCTAACTTGATCCTCCGAATTGTAAGCGTCCCGTGCCTCCTCCATATCTCTGCACTATGTAACAATCTTGTTCGGTTCTGACAATTGCTAACTCTGCAAAATGTGCAGTCAACTGAATTTTTGTTAGGCTATTAGACTTAATAATTCTCCAGAATAACTTAAACAATCTAATTCAAAAAAAGAATATCAGACTCCATTTTTTGCGGGTCTTTGTCGATCAAGAATCCCCATGGCTCTATCTTTGAGCCCTGTTCTATTCTACAATTCACTTTCGGGCGCTAGCCCCTTTTCTTCAACCCTTAATTCACATGTGACCACGGCTATGACCAAGTGCTAATAGTTGGGCACTTATCTGGAGTCTTGAAACTTCGAGGCTCTGGAGCTTCACAGGTTTCCCTTTTCGCACATCACAAACATCATAGAACATTTAACTAGAAAACTCGCAAAGGACGATGGATCTACGGTCCACATTCCATGTTCAGGTCTACGGTGGATAGGAGCTTCGGGACTCCGAGCTTCAGTGATTTCCAAAGCACATCACAACAAATCTGTTGGAGTGCCACATTGGTGAAATCACAAAATGGGGTGGATCAACGGTTCTCAGATCCCCAACATCCAATGACTGATATTTACTACGAAAATCTTGGCTTCGAGAGTTCCGAATTGACCATACTCTCAATCCTTCCAAAGTGCCAAGTCTCCAGACTGCTACATATTTTGCCAAGTACAAAGTCATATGACACCTGGCATGGCTATGGGAGATCCACATCACATCCGCTGCTTCGAGACTTCTTGGATTCGGGACTTTGGAGCTTCAGGGTTCCAGGACTTCGGAAGATTTCACATCTGCACACCCAAAAACTCCCGAATCGCGAATCTATGAATATTTCCATGTCACCGTCGATGACGTCATCACGTCACATTACTTTGGCGCTACGAAACTTCAGGGAATTTCTTCCTCCCATTCTATCATGAACCATTTCTTCCATAGTGTCAAGTCTCTAGACCTTGGGATATGATGTCGTGCGTCCCCTCTGACCACTTTTGTTCTTCGGCTTCGGGACTTCGGGATTCGGGGCTTCGGGAGATTCCACACTAGCACACTCCAATTCTCCTGAACGTTGAACTCCTGAACAAGTTGATCTTCTAACATGCGTTTATTTCGACCAACGGTCTGGATTAACTACAGACTTCATGAGTTTTCACTCTATTCACACTCCATTTCTCCTGAAGTTTCAAACTTCTGAACTGTTGTCAGATCTATGACTCACAACCACTTGTGCACATAACTGATGACTATGATCTATTTTTCAATGATGTGCCTTACCTCTTGATCTTGACTCGATCTAATGGCTCTGATCTGTCCTTGGTCAAATCCAACGGTAACACTTCTCCCCGAATCTACGGTGTAGATCCCCTCTGGGACTTTGGAACTTTGGCATTTGACCTCTTTTTCTTTATAACACATAAACTTCGTCAAAGTCGTGAAGTACGAAGGACTTGGAGGTTAAATCTCATGCACCTTTTTCTAGATCTGATGGCTGGAAAAGTTGTCCCTTCCCCTGCGTAGATCTTACGCCCCAAGTTCAAACCTTGTAGCCCAACACAACGGTTGTTGTGGCTTCTTTCTCTGTTTCCATTCCATAAATTGTTATACCTCATAAGCTTCATAACATGACCAAGGTATTCTTTGGCACCCAAGGGCACTCCCAACTCATATTTGTCCATTTCGACAACAATTCCTTTCCGAAACGTTTGCTTCAACTTCCACTAACATGGCCCATCCAGGCTCAGTGTTGAAACCATGGCTCTGATACCAATTTGTAACGTCCCTGGCCACCCATGCCAGGCCACATCACCCCGTAAACATCTTTTTTCTCTGATACCAATTTGCAACGTCCTCAGCTATCTAGGTCAGGCCATGCTACTCTAGAAAACTATCATGCTCGAATACACACACACACACACACACACACATCTAATGCAATTTTAACTAGACATAAACATTATGTTCATACAGGTATTTGTGCAGAAGCGACAATAACACATACAAATTTAACAAATGATTTACACTCTTCTATCACACAACATAATGCAAAAATAATAGTAAAAACATACATGTAGTGATCACAGGAAAAACCCACAAATTTAACAACATATATAAATACACAACATGTTACCAAACTTGGAAATGGTACTTATCTTTTAATTGAAGTACACCAATTGCGTATAGACCTTCCATGAACCTCCCAGCCTTAGACCACACTGCTCATCACTCTCAGCAATGGGTCACCCCCGAGCTGGGACTAAACTCCACCCAGGTAAAAGGGATTCCTAGACTAGGTTGAGGCGATGGGAAACTGCACAATACAACATGAAGTATTCTCTCCAAGGAACCTACTTACGCACACCGCTCACAGACTCTCATTCCCCACGTGCCTGTCCCACCCCAGGAATTAAGCACCTTCACTGTTCCGCAATCCATCGGTTGCTCCACTTCCTTTCCATTGCTTCAGCAACAGGCTAGACCAGGAATTCTCAGAGCTCTGTAGCTGTTGTTGGACTCCCTCTAGGAGGAATCACTTCCCAAACAAACTCTCTCACCTTGAGAGAGTTGCTCGCAAGCCTGACAACCCGCCTCTTCAAACCACAACAAAAAAAATCGGGTAAGGCAAGGGGACGACTCAACACATTACAAAGGTTCACAATGGCGAAAAAGGATCTAGCTACGTGCTTGATCGTGCATGCGTGAACTGATCAAGGGATGGAAAAAATCCCGAGGATGATCTCGTGGGAAACAAAAATGGTCCGACTGGTCAGAATGATCAGAGTGAGAAAAATGGTGAGAATGGTCAGAATGCAGAATCCTGAGAGAGATGGAATGGTGAGTGCCCACCCCCACAACGGTGGTAATTCCCACATAAATCTGCATGCCTCCTAGTTGACACTTGGCTCTCCAGGAGCTCGTTCCTCTCCACTTGGAGTTTGTTCCCCTCCCCAAAGGAACTTAGGATAATTGGGTTTATTTCCCAACTTTAGTATTTTTCAGGAAATACAATATAATATTCCCTTGGGTTAATCCCTCAAGCTTAGCCCCTCTTTCATAGACTCACAACCCCATCCCTTTCCCTACCTAGTGGAGCTTAGTCCCCCATAACTCTTTCTTCGTGGTCGGTCTACACGCAACGATGTTGTTATATTAATAATATGAATATTTACATGTACAAAATAGGCTCCTGGCCTTTAACATCTAGGCTCTCCGGCCTAATAAACACATAAGCCTACCAGTTTATAAATACTTGGCTCACCAGCCTACAAAACATGTTACAATCATAATTGCAACCGGGGCTCAGCCTTGGGATATTACAATAATGTACTATCTGCATGTGCATATAGCATCTACACTGTGTGTGAGGTGAGTTAACATACCATCAATGAGTCAACTAGGGTTGATTAGGAAAGTCCACTACGAGGTAATACCATCAAGTATCAAAATACTTAATAATGTCCTGAATCATAAATTTGAATGACTGAACAAGAATGCTTACATCAAATATCAATTGGAACATCATACCACTAGAGAAATAGCTTTGATACTAGTTACCCATATATGATCACAATCTCCTCATACCATATGAGGGGTAAAACATGTATGCTCGTATGTGATCACAATCTCCTCATACCATATGAGGGGTAAAACATGTATGCTCGTATATGATCACAATCTCCTCATATCATATGAGGGGTAAAACATGTATCTCATACAACATGTCATAATACAACTTACACGAAGAATAGTACACTAGTTGTTTACGGTTATGATTTATATAAATTAAAATAATTTGTTTTTAATTAAAAATGTAAATCATAAATAAAATACAAAAGAAATATATGTTTTAGGAATGATAATATTATTTAATTGTTTAATTTTTTTTTTAAAATTTTGAAATTTTTATGAAGAAAATATATAAATATATATTGTATCATTAAGCCCTTCCATGATTCTTTGTTTATATATATATATATATATATATATATTTTTTTTGACATTAATC